>JAGFNQ010009517.1:0-89775 GCA_024364735.1 Boesenbergia rotunda
CTCTAACAAAGTATCAATATCTCTAACTACTTACACTTCTACTCATCCAATGCAATCATAAGGATATGTATGCTAAATGAAATGACATGGAATCTTTACTCTAAGAAATTGAGCATGTAAAACTATCCAAAACTCAAATACTCTATAATCTCCATAAGCAAGAACTTGAAATTTGAATAAACTTAAACATTGCAATTCAAATAACTAAATTGTCTCGTCTCAAAGATCTCTCCATAATCAGCCACCACACACACTCTACTCAGCACCGCCTCGTCGTCTTCCTTCAGAATTGCTTGCCTTTACCTTTATCTGCAATAAGAGGAAATGCATCTATAAGCATAAAGCTTAGTAAGTACTATCTAGCTCACAAAATCTCGAAATGTGCAAACATGCTTCTAGATCAAACTGAAAATCATATGAGATACTAATATGCTTGAAAGAAAACTAAGAACATGTATAACTCAAAACATGCATACTCAAGCAATAATAAATCTCAATTTACTTTTCTTGGCTCAACTTGAAACTTTAGCTATTCTTTAACTTTTGAAAACTCTTTAAATTTTCGAAACTTTGCTAAAGCATATACTTGAAAATAATAATCACTTGGATCCACTGAAGACGTAAGTACCATCTCATATGCGCGTTCCCTAAAAGGTTGGGGTAGCGAGCCACCAATCCTAATAGAGCAGACCTTGGTCTACCAGGGCCAAGACCTTGGAATTGGACACCTGGATTTCTTTAACGACGCCCTTGGACGCCGGGTACTGGCCTTATAAAATAAAATAGCTTTTCTTTCTTTTCTTTCTTATCTGTAAATGCCTTGGCATTTTCTGGAGCACCTTGCGTGCTAAAATCCCTAAGTCTTGACTTTTGGGGATTTCTTAAGGCCTTGGCCTTTTCTTTTCTTATCTTTATCTTCTCTTTTCTTTTCTCATAGCTTTTCTTGGTCCCTAATCTCATATAGGGCACTCAATAAAATATATAAGCATATAATGAACTAAGATCACATGCAAAAACTAAAAACTAAAAGAAATATCTCTTTTAAAAACTTTTAAAGGAAATTCTCGCGGAAAAACCGCCTCTTACTGCAGGTGAGCAGTACTTACATTGATATCTTGGACTTACAACCAAGATTGACGTCTAGGACTCGGGAGAAACTTGAGATCTCGGAGAATTCTTCGCGCCTACGCGTTCCTCTCGTCGCGGGGATCCCGAATATAAGATTATCTCTTGGAGAAAAGTCTTGGTCGGCCCTCCTTGGCCTTGATGTTGGTCGGCGTCGCCCAAGAGAGGAGAGGGAGAGGAATCGGCGGATGGTGAGGGTTTGGAGAGGAGAGAAATAAAATTTCTCTCTTTAACTATCTATTTATACTTAAGGGCGGATTAACTTAACTATACCTTAAATAGAGTTCTCTCCGTCCCTTGTTGTGCTTGATACCCTAGCCCAGCTGGTCGCGCGCGTTTCTGGTTACTCGCTGGTCGCGGGTTCGATCTCCGGCTGCCCCTTAGTGGTTTTTCCTTTTTTTTTGGCTTTCTTTCCTTTTTTTTTTAAAATACCAAACGGACTCGGAAATTTCCATAAAAATATTCTAAAAATATCTAGAATATTTCTAAACCATTTCTAAATAATTCTAAGGACTTTAAGAATTAAAATTGGGAATTTTGGGGCGTTACAGTCGACCCAGTCTGCCGAGCTCCCAGCCCAGTCTCTCGAGGTCCCAGCCCAGTCTGCCGAGTGTCGCTCCAGTCTGCCGAGCTCCTAGCCCAGTCTGTCGAGCTCCCAGCCCAGTCTTCCGAGTGTCGACCCAGTCTGCCGAGTGCCGACCAAGTTTCTCGAGCTCCCAGCCCAATCTGTCGAGTGCCGAGCTCCCGACTCACGCTCCCGAGTTCCCAACTCGAGCTCCCAAACTGACCTCCCGAGTTCCTAACTCGGGCTCAGATCTCCCGAGTTCCCAACTCGGGCTCCCGAAGCATCATGTCCTTAGTGTGTGACCCAATAGATTCTCACAATGTTGGCAATGCACCTAAACCCTTTAGACACATAAGCAATGAGCGCCATCAAGCAATGCATCATTGCTACCCAAGTAACAAGAAAAGTCGAGATCCGACTAAACCTCTATGACTATAATAATGTATGACCTTGTCCTTCTATCCTTGATATCTAGATTGACCAATGTGGCATAGACCGTGTCATCCTCAATCAATCCTATGTTTCTTGATCCCCGAGTAGTCTCACTCAGATAAATGAGCTCAATATCTCATATTGACTCATTTGAGCATGACCATGCGTTTTAGTAGTCCTACTCGATCAAGGGGCCCACAGATATCACTCCCGTCATATGGGAGGGATAGATCCCATCTACATCACTCACATCCCTCCGGATAATTCATTATATACCCAGTGATCACCTTTATAGTCCACCCTGTTACATGTGACGTTTGACAATACCAAAGTACATAACTCCTCATGTAGGGAACCGTAGTGACTTCAGGTCTAAGGACTATTCATACTAATAGTCACATGAGAATGTTTATGACACTCATATGACAATCTATGAAACTTTCTCATGGTGGGTCAATTCAGTACACATTCTCCAATGTATACCCATGTGTCAACTTGATATCACATATCCATGACTTGTGAGCTCAAGTCATCAGTTGTCCTACATGCTAGTCTCCATGCATTAATATTGTCCTTGAATATTAATACTTGACTAGGAATGTTTTAGAGTAGTGTTCTCTACATCATCTCATTATCGATTCAACCAATCGATATAATGTAGATAAGAACCTACTACCCAAGGACATTATTATACTTAGTTATTTGGCACAAATACAAAGTAAGTATAATAGCCATGCCTTTATTAATGATAGAATATGATACAAAATGTCCCTAGTCAATCATCACATAATTGACTCTAGGGCTCCTACTAACACTAGTGTCATACTTGTAAGAGTCGTTCTTCACCACCTTTGACAACGGAACCAGTTCCAGGAGCACGAAAGGACAAGAGTCACATTCGATGCTTCAAGTGCCAGAAGTTTGTGCATTACTTAGAGAAATGCATAAAAGGATGCCCCAAGGATACAGGACAACCAACCGAGAGAGGTAAATTTACCTTATATGAAAATCCAGTATTTACATTAAATGCTAATATCTTACCTAATCACTCTTGGTTAAATTCAAATATCGACACATACTCAAGTAACTTAATTAAATCATGTAGATTAATTAAGACAAATTTTAGAAAATTAAGATAAGAAAATGAGACTCTGAAAATTAAAGTTGATATGCTAGAAAAACTAATTTGTAATCTTGCTGACTTGGAAAATCCAGAAATTTTCTCTAATTATGATTTTACTTATATGATCTCTTCTTGTATTATTGCTTGATGCTTGGTTATTTCTTTTTTTGCAAGATTATTCTGCTTAGACTTAGGAATGGTTAGTTAACGATAAGACTTACTTGAAACTTGAACAACATAGTATTAGGAGGAGGTGAGATGATAGTATGTTAGGGAAGCCTGTCTAAGGAGTCAAGAAGGGTAAGGCATACCCTATTTGGTCTGTTTAGTCCGGTGGAACTAGCTGAAGCTACCTCCCCAAATCCTAAGCTAGTTAGACCAGAGTTTCTCAAAAGATAATTTGAAAATGATCTTTCTTTAAAAGGCATTGTCTAGGAAAGGGTTGTTCATCCAATAAGGCTACAGACAAAGAAGGCCTCTGTGCCTCGCCAAGACCTGGAAGTCGATTATTGAAACTCACTTTTAAATTACTATTTGATAAACTCAAATCTAACACATGTTTCAATTAAATCTTAGAGTTAACGTTAAATCAAAGATAAAAATAATACATCTCACAAAACAGATAAGGAAACCAGTTTTGCCACTTAGAATTGGGTGAGATGTTTAGGACCTATTAATATAGTTCAACCCAACCTAACAAATTAAAATTTCAATTAATGTTTTTCAAATTAAAATTTCAATTAATGTTTTTAATCAAAAATTTCAATAAATGTTTTTTAAAATTTAACTTAATATTTTCTAAAATAAATTTTATGTAATATTTTCAAAACTCACTTCATATTTTTTCAAAAAAAATTAAGTTGTAATTTAACATTTTCAAATTTAACTGTGTCAACTTTGAAAAACCTTAAAGATTTCAAAATAACTCATCAAACTAAGTCTTGAATGTAATTACAAAAGAACCTAGGACTTGATTGAAAAAATCATTGCTTGGTCAATGTCTGGTCAACTCGGGCGCCCGAGACCCTCACGGGCACCCCAAGCCTTTCCCGACATACGAGGCAGTCAACCCTGCCAATTCTAAGCAAACTGAACTCAGGCGACCGAGACACTCTCGGGCGCCTCAAAGCCTGTCACGGGCGCCCTGGTGACCTTACGGGCGGCTGGAACGACCTTTATTGGCCTATGCTCAAAACCTCCTTCTCCACACCTCCAACAATCTCATTTCATCCTCTTCTCACTTCTAAGGCGCCCAAAGTTGTTCCAACCTTCCTCTCCCTATAATGCCGCCCTGGTATAAATTAGCTATAAGTTTACTTTTTCATTTTTTTTTTCAAGTTAATTTTAGTCAATAATGGTAGGTTTTCTATTTATTTAGTAAGCGCCGAGTTACCCAAAACGATCCCGGTGCCGAGCCTAGTCCGGACCCTAGATTTCCTACCTTAGCTTTATTTAATAAGTTCGCAAACACAACATATAAACCAATTAAGGCTAGCTATTTAAATAGAAGCTTCTTTGTCCAATCTTGCCCTTTAGTCATAGACGTTATTAACTTCTACCAGCTAGATCAGCTAGTGTATTGCACCAGTCCCATCAATACAACCCTGTGTGCTGAATTTTATAACAACGTGGTCAAAATTGATGACCTTTGCTACACTACCACTGTCCAGACCATTCCACTCACCATCACACCTACCCTTTTCAATCATTTTCTTGGACTACGACCCTCTCAGTCCACATTCTTTTGCTAACCTCCGACGGATCTTCCCTTCGCTCCTCCATATTCACACATTACCCTTGATACTCTCTACTCTTACTTTTTTGGAGATGCGAGGGATCTGACGGTATAGAGAGTTCAGTCTGTCGATCTGCGCATTTAGGACTATGCTCTTTACAAAGTCCTGATCCGCTGCATTCTTCCTTTGACCTCTCGAGATGTAGCAGCTATGCGACCCTTCCACACCTTCCTACTCTACGCAATGATCCACCACCAGGACATAGACATTGGTCTACACATGTTCCAGACGATCATCTACGCATCCAGTATCGCCACCCATGCAAGAGTACGAACACCCTACTGTCATATTCTCACTTCCCTCCTTCATCACCATGGTCGCGACATCTCTGCTGGAGAGGTCATCCCACTGACCGAATTTGACGAGATAGGGTCTAGGAATTTTTTGTTAGCAACCATAGACATCTCGGCCACCGGGGTTATGTCATGGAGACGACGAGGTGCTCGATGCTAGATCAACTCGGACGACGAGGTGGACGTTGACGTAGCCGATCTCGCCGCCGAGATCGAGGAGCAGCTGGGAGAGTCTCCACCACCACCGCCTCCTCTGACTATGGACCAACGACTTTCATAGATAGAGATGGAGGGCCACAGTCTCCGAGAGGAGATGGAGGCTCACCACGTCGAGCATATGGACGCTCTTCAGGCCCGACATGATGCAGACCAGGCCCGACATGATGAGATGATGTCGCTGTTTCGGTCATGGCAGCCCGACCCATTTTGGCCTCCTGGCCCATCTTCTTAGACCAGAGTTGTATTTCTGATGATCTGTCTTTCCCTACTTTGTAGGACTGACTTGTTGACTTACATTATGCACTTGATGTAACACCCCAAATTTGTCAATGTAAAATCATGACAATGTATGAAAATGATTATAAGAAAATGATATAAATTTCATGCAATCACATGCTATGAAATGTCATAAATGCATGAAATATCATATTCATGAAATATGATTATCATGAAATGTTATGTGAATAATATTTATAAAATATTATGTAAATAATGTTATGAATTCAGGAAAAATATTAGGAAATATTATGAATTCATAAACATGAAATATTATGAAATTTCATGATGGACTTGGCTTAATGGGCTTTGATATGGATTAGTGCAAAAGGTGATAAAAAGGAGGGAGCAAGGATTGAACCTTGAACCTCCTAGTTGCACTCTCCATGTCTTAACCACTACACCAAGCATGGTTTCTTGTTGAGAGAATAAGAAACATGCTTGTTAAGTGTGTAAGAGTGAAGAGACATGTCTTTTCATGAGAGAAGTATAAATAAGGGAGTTGGGATAACTTCCTCTTTTTTTTTATCTTCTTCCTCACTCTCCCAAAACCGAAACCCCATTGCCCTCTTCCTTGCATTTTCGAAATTTCCAACCTTAGGATTCTAAACCTAAGGCAATTTCAAGAAGGAAAGTTTAAGAGCCATTACTCCCTACCAAGACCAAGGAATACTAGAGAGAAGTTTTGGAAGAAAAGGATCTTCGCATACCCTCCAAGTGTAGGGTACCCTACGATTTAAAGAAGGCGAAATTTCCAGCGCCAGGATGTAAGTATCCTCTCGCCTGTGGCATAATTGTTATTGAAAGTATGTTTGTTTCATTCTTTTGAAAATTCACAAGAACTTCCCTAGTGGAAGTTTCGGCCAACTCTTGTAAGGGGTCCAAGAGAAGGTTTTTGATCCAACTTTGATGCATGGGAAGACCTTAAGACTTAGGGTATACATGTAGATGGATTTTCTTCATGGTGTCAAGAACAAAACCTAGGGTTTTGTCCTTTAATGGGTTTCGGCCACACCCTAAAGGATGTGCTTGGCAAATTTTCATTACATGAAAATAACCCTTAAGACCTAGGGTATACTCATATGTGATGTTTCCAAATTTTTGGAAGGACAAAATTAGGGTTTGGTACCCTACAAGGTTTCGGCCAGACCCTTGTAAATTAGGGTTAGTGGATGCTAACCCACTTGGAGGATTAAACCATGTTTAAATTGTTACATGAAATGTACTTGAGGTGTTTGTAGAAATGCTTGAATGAATGCTTGCTTGGAAAACCAAATCCCCTTACTTGTATGTTTCGGCCAACCTTAATTCTAGGGTTGGGAAGTACCTAATGAGATCATGAAGCATGCTACCACATATGTGATGTGTGTATAATTTATGTGACCTATCTTGTTAGGTATAAAAGCATGCCTTATAGCCCATGGGGCACTCTTATGACATGAACATGATGTGGTTGATAATATGCATAAAAAGGATACTCTATTGAAACTGGGATCAAGAGCACCCGAATGCGTGGTGTGTCCCTAGGGGATCAAGAGCACCCGAATGCGTGGTGTGTCCCTTTGAGAAGTGATTAGGAGTACCTTTAGGCATATACATATATGAGTAATTGCATGATAAATTACTTTACTTTGGAAAGTTGTGTACCCGACTCGGAAGGGGGTCGTTAAACAAATCCAATGAGCATGTTAAGGTCATGGCATTGGTAGGACGGAAGGGTCCTGCTCTAATTAGATTGGTGGCTCGCTACCCCAATTTATTAGGGAACGCGCATGATGTGGTACTACAACTAGGCCCTGGATGATGATATGATATTTTGAAGTACTTACCATTATGGAACCTTTTTGAAAAGCATACTTTTCCCATCATGTGATAATATTGTTCCGTAAAGTACTTAGAGATAAATTGATGTGATGTTTATGATGCTTTGATAAGATGCTTATGATGCTTAATCTTGTTCTATCTTGATTACTGAGTACATGATATGATGTATCGATATGGATTTTGCGAGTAGGCCCGGATTCTTACTAAGCATGTTTTGCTTACTAGTTCATGTTGTTTTCTTATGCTGCAGATAGCGGTAAGAAATACTTGAATTAAAGGAAGAGGCAGAGGGAAGGCTAGAGGATGTGTGTGGTGATGGCTCGGGAAAGGATGAAAGATTCTATCTACCTTAGTTTGTCTAGAATCTAACTGCTTCCGATAAAAGATTGAAATTGTATTACTATACTCTGAATATATGATGATTGTGACTACTCTACTGTTAGAGATATGGAACCTAAGTCATGTTAGATAATACTATTATCAATGTCTAATTCCTATAGTATGCATGCTCAGTAGAATGCTAGATGTTTACTATTTTCGGTTGCTTATGAATGCTTCTTTTGTATATGCTTCTTTTGCATGTATCTAAGACTAGATAACTCTTGCTATATTCTTACTTGAGATTTCATGCTATAGTGTGTTAAATGATTTTCATATTAGGTTGTAAATGCATGTAGATATAAAAGAAATGAAAAACCTTGCTTGGTAAATTAGTTTTCAATAAGCATGCTTATTACTAGTTCATGTATTGTAACTGTTTTATTGGATATACATGTTTAACATGATTGGATGATATGAATGTATGGACCGTAACCCCGCCTTTAGGGTAGATATAAGGTCGGGCGTTACACTTGACTTGGTTACTTCTATGCACTTGATTTATTTATCTGCTTCATATTTGACTTATATTTTAGGGTTGTGCTTAGTAGAATAAGACTATTATCATTTATGTTTTCAATATTTTTTCAAAACTAGTATTTCCTATATTTCGAAAAATTATTTTGTTGTCTTGAATTTTAAAATTATTTTTCCGACTTAGATTTTTTGAAAAATTACCCCCTTTAAAACTAGGGTTTTCTACGCAATGGATTTAGACAAGGCTTTAACCCAAGAATTGCATGCTCCTATAGATTTAGAAGCTAACATCTCACAAGCACATTAGGATACTTTGATTGATAACCTAGACTGGGTTCAGATGCTTAGGTCTATGCCTTGACTCAAGATGCTTTAAGTCAGTGCATCTAGAGTAGTTGGGGTGATAAATACATTTGAACAACAATCAAGCTATGTGTTCAAGCTTAGAAAATCTAACTTGATCAGATCACTCAACTTGACTAACCCTAGTGAAAGCTGCTGTTATATAACAGTTAGTAAGTAGCTAACTAGGTTAGATAGGACCCGAACGAGTTCAATTTAATTGGTTTGATCCTTTTTGTTGCTTGGACTCACTAGAATTGGTTCAATATGTGTTTAGAATTTTTACAAAATAAACTAGCTCTGATTTGTAATTGTTTTTCAACCAGTATATTTTTTTTTAATATATGGCAAAGGGGGAGAGTAAAAAAACAAAGAGTGCAAAAACATAATTTTTAAAAAGTAAAGTTAAATTTTCAAGTGCAAATTTTTCTTGCAATAATGTTTTAAGTGAAAATTTTTCTTGCAAAGGGGGAGTATATTTTTTAGTGCATTAAATTTTCAAGTGCAACTTTTTCTTGCAAAAATGTTTTAATTGCAAAAGTCTTAAAGTACTTTTAAAATATTTTTAAAGTGCATAATATTTTTTAAGTACAAAATATTTTTATGTGCATAAAATTTTTAAGTGCATAATATTTTTCAAGTATTTTTTAAAGTACTAATATTTTTTTAAAGTGAAAAATGTTTTTCAAGTACAAAATATTTTTCACGTACAAAATATTATTTTAAAATATTGTCAAGTACAAAATATTTTGTAAGTGCACAATATTCTTTTAAAAAGTGAAAAATATTTGCACAATATTTTTTAAAGTGTAAAATCTTTGTAAGGGTGAAATATTCTTGTGCAAATGTTTTTTGAGTACAAAAAGTGCAAATCTTTTAAAGTACAAATTTTTGTGGTAAAGTTAAAATTCCTTTTTTTAGAAAAATTTATTAATCTTTCCAAAAAGGTCTCTTAACTTTTTCAACTACAAAAGTTTTGCAAAATATACATGGTCAAAATTTTCTGATCTTTATTTCACAAAATGATTTTAACTTTTTCCTCAAAAAGGCTACACTTAAACTTTTTGAAAAACTACATTACTCTGAAAGCTTCAAGGGGAGAATCTCTAATTCAGGGGGAGCTTAGTGGATGTTTTTCAAAAATTACTTTTCTTAAAAAAGTGAGGAAAGTAAACATGTTTGTTTGAAATACCTACTTTGTATGTTTTAACTTAACTTTTGAACTAGGTTGCTATAAATCAAAAAAGGGGAGATTGTTGGTGCCGGATGCACCAAGATCGAACCTGGGTTTTGATAATGGCAAAGGGTTCATATGTTAAGGTTATATTGTGATCTAATGACTTTGTTAAACTGCACAGGAAAAGTCCTAGGTATGCTAGGCATGATGTCCTGATTCGAGGAATTGGGCAATAAGTCCTGGTCAAGGGCTGGGTACCGAAGACCTGACTGAGGGTTGGGCAATAAGTCCTGCTCGTGGACTGGGCACGAAGTCCTGATTCGAGGAATTGGTCAATAAGTCCTGACCGAGGGCTGGACACCGTAGACTTGACCAAGGGTTGGGCAATAAGTCCTAGTTGTGGATTAAGCACGAAGTCCTGATCCGGAAGATCGGGCAAAAGTCCAACTGGAGGAGTCGGTTGGCAAAAGGTAAATTCTACTGAGAGGAGTAGGCGAGGATGCATTCCCTGGAAGAGGGAACATTAGGCGTCGGTTTAACCTAGGGTTCCATTTGGGAAGCCCAAAGCTCAGAACCAAGATAGCGCAGGATTTTAACTGTGCTTAATTAATCAATTATTTATGTTTTGAAACTAACCTTGGTTGCTGGAACAAAGGATAGAGTTCTTTGCATCCCAGGTGCCTGAGAGGGCTCAGGCACTTGTATGGATACAGGCGCCCTAGAAGGGTGTTTCCAGCAGTCTGCGAAGCTGAGCCTCTACGACAGCAAGGGAGGCGCTTGTGAGCATGTAGGCGCCCCAGTCATCCCAGACACCCTGGATGAAGGGATAAACGTTGGCTAAGTCTGTGGATGAGGATGCGCGCAGAAAGTCACACACGTCAGGCGCCCTAATCAACATTGGCGCCCTAGATGACTGTATATAAAGGGGTTCACCCCTTGCTTCCATATAACAATTCTTTCAACGCAAGTACTCAAGCACTCAGTTCTAACTTCTACGTGCTCAAGTTTCAAGTGCCAACGACGACTCTCTGCTCCGCTCTTCGAGTCCTTCACCGGTCGTCGGTATTTGTTTTTAATTCCTTAAATTCAATTCTGTATTCATGCTTCAATTATTGTAACCTTTTTCGAAATATAGAATTGTCCAACGTAAATGGTCAAGGTCCATGGGCCTTGGAGTAGGAGCCTATCTAGACTTCGAACCAAGTAAAAGAAAGTGTGTTAGCATTGTTTTAAATTTCCATTGCGTAATATTCTTTTTATATCCAAAAAGTTTTTATCGATAATCACCCCCTCTATCGATTCTAAACGATCCCACAGTTTGCTCAAGTGATCACTCAAATTGAATAACACGATGATGAAAAGGGTTATTCAGAATGTTTTCTTTCCATCCGGGTTGTTTATAATCAATAGAAAATTTTAATCCGGGGACATGGAGTGGATTCTTGATCCAACAATTTGTTATTTTAGTTATGCATTTTCTGATACTACTGCTGAGATTGTATCATGTTATTTCTGTATACCTTATTTAGTTACTTTTTCTACCATCCATATCTTTCTATATACCCGTAGAGTCCACTTGGACTCACCACCCATCACAATACTTTTGTTTTCAGGTTGATCTCTCACCGAAGGAGCCCAGTTGCCGATCCCGGGTTCCCACAACTCCGATGTCGGGTGCTTCCGCGCATTCTTATTTTCTTTATAGCATTTTCTTTGGTGTATATTCATTTCAATACCGTGGATTTGTATTTGATTCATTCATGTGGTATTGTATTTTTGAGTCCTCTATTGGACTTTGTGTTGTCATTTTACTGCGCGTCTGCCCCGAGGGTAGCTCAGGTGAGATTTACAGCTTTATTACTGTGATGCTTTATATTTCCATATGATATATATCTGTTTTGAGGCTAGAGACCAATTATACTGTGTGGGTGTTTGTGTGTATGTGTAAATTGTTCGCCAGATATGGGAGATGCTGCTCGACTTTATATTGGATCAGCGGCTCCGTTGGTTCGGGGTGTGACAATTTATTTTGGTATCAGAGTTGAGGTTTTAGCGAGTCTTTTCGGATGTCAGAGTTAAATCTGATACCTACTCGATATGTGTCGAAACTTGGGTTTGATGAGATCTGTTAGGATGTATACTAAAAGCCTAACTTTTGTATGAACATCTACATTTTGGAATGAGAATCACATGATCATTGATTGCATTTTATATTAATTATATGTGTGCATATTGTCTAATACTTTACATTGTATGTAAAAAAAGGCGAAACGCTCGGCCCCAGCGCCCCCGCCAGCCCCGCCCCAGGACCAACACGGAGGAGGTAAATCACGGTTATCACTGGTGTGGTGAGGCGCCTGGGGTCGAGGGAATTAATGCCAGCAGATCAGGGTTTTATCCCGATGTGCAACTGGCGACCCTCGAACCTGAGACCTCTATGTAAATGGCCAGGCGCCTTACCATCCGATCCAGCCCATGGGGGCAATACTTTACATTGTAGATAACATGGTATGTGGTGCCACATAGAAGATCATGTTATCAGCCGCTTGTAGAATATAAGTAGAGGCTCAAAACCAAGATGGTTTTGGACAAACCATTGGCATGGTTGTAGTGTAATTTGGTATTGGCCTATCTTGATCATAGAAGTACACTAGTACACTTTGTGTCTATTGAGCAGAACCGATATATAAGTGATTCAATTTATACTGACTATATAATTAAATCAGACCTCAGATATTATGGTGTACATGCTCTTAATCTCGATATAATAACAGGCACATGTAATTAATATCTATTTCTTTGATTTACCAATGGGCGAGATTTATTTGTTAAATCAATATGCCTGGTAAATTGAGAAATAATATTATTTACTTGGTGTGTCATTGATTATAGAAGAAAATCGTGTCATAATGCGTTAGGATGATCATGTTCTCTTGAGGAGCTCATAAAACTCATTATGTTAAATCCTGCAGGTGGACTTGGTCCGACATGATGATAAGGTTGGGTGGTACTACTCATGGAGTTTGATATTAATTAATTAAATTATCAGTAATTTAATTAATTAATGGACAACCGATATCTTAAACACGGCGAGATTTTGTACACATAATAGGTGGAGCCCATAATTAATTATGGGGGTTGGTGAGGTAGTGCAATGATAATCCTTTAGTGGATTGGATTATCATTAATGGATCAGACTTTGATGTATTAGGAGGCCAAGACCCAACTCCTCCTCATGGTCCCTATTGTAACCTATATATACCTCATGGAGTCATGAGACTAAGACATAACAATTGTCCTGAAGCCTCTCTCTATTCCGTCTCTTTCTCTCATCTCTCTCCTAGTGTTTTGGAGGCGTCAGCTATAAGGGAAGGAGAGATCACGGTTTGGAGGTGGAAGAAGGCAATTCTTCTTCTTCTTCTCTTCTTTTCTTCTTCCTCCCTTGGGTGTGCACAACAGAGAAGGAGGAGGACCGGTCGGTGGCAAGGAGATCCCTCCTTTTGGCGCCGGCGGCAAGGAAGAGGAGGAGAGGCTTGCGGCTAGGTTTTGTGGGAGGAAGAAAGTCTCTTCTTTCTTCATCATCTTCTCCTTCTCCTTCTCCTTCTTCCTATCATCTCCTTGGTGGTCGGCGCTCCTTCACCTAGTGCAAGGGTGGTCGGCGCAAGCAAGGAGGTGGAGTTCTTCCTCTTGGTGGCCGGCGAAAACTCCCTTGAGGATTAGGGGTTCGGTGCAAGTTAAAGAGGAGAAGAAGGTGGCCTTGGTGACTTTGTTTCTTGGAAGATCGTCCCCCACACGATGTCCAAGAAGAGGGTAGGACATACAATAGAAGATCGTGAGGTAAACAAGAGGTATAATTCTTGTTTATGGTTCCTTCTTGCATCTAGTTTATTGTTTATTGTTAATTAACATGGACCCCGAAGATAAACACAAAAACCGGCGATCTTTTCATCTTCTATTCCACGGTTAATCAATTATACGAGTTAGATTGCTTGAACAACAAGTTTGTTCAAGCGGTCACTAGAATTGATTAATACGATGATGAAAACGGTTGCTTGGGTGATTCATCTCCATCCAGATTTGTTTTAATTAATAAAATTTTAATCCGGGGACATGGAGAGGATTCCCAAGCGCATAATCAAAATGAAACCAACAATTGGTATTAGAGCGAGGTTTCCAGTTCTGTGTATTTTGGATTCTGTTACTTTCGTGAACTTATCATATATTATTTATGCCGGATAATAGTAGGATGTACATAGGTTAACCCTTTGGTTGCAGGTATAAGATCCGACAATTATGGCTTATGTGGTTGTGTATGATGTGTGTGCATGATTGTAATATTTTTATTTGAATCCTCGGGGTTGACGAGGCTAATTAGTATTTAATTTTTGTAATTAAATATGACATTGTTTAGCCGTTCATTTTAGTTTACTTTCGATCTAGATTTATTGTACACTCCTTCATGGAGTATAGGATCGATGAATGTAAATTAAAATAGTTTTTATCTCGGCTCGGAGCTCCTTCATGGCTTGCGCATGGTGGTGGAGGTGGAGACGAGGTGGCGACACGACGGGAGGCATATTCAAGAACAAAAGGTCATAATAGTTGGAATTTATTTTCATGTTTATTGCTTATTGTTTGATATGCATGTTGTGTGTGCTTGAAAATTCCTCAATTATAAATTACTAAGTGAGAGAGGGATTCTTTGAGTCCCGTGGCCTCCATTACAAATTTGATAAGTGATGCGAACAAGCTTGTGCGTTGGCTCTGAGTGCCTTCCTCCATATCGGATGAGCTTGTTTCATGGATCACTAGATCAAATATGGTTATAGGAAATTATTTAGGAGTGTGTGATCTTTCCCAACGGAAGGGGCATAATCCTAGATAATTACCTTAGTATCGTGTAATGGTAAACACTTAGATGCAAATAATAGTATCCTCCCCATTGGAGTCACTGCTATTATTTGTAGGGCCAAAGAGGAACCAACTATTAATTTTATTTGTCAAAAAGTAAGGTTGACAAGATAATAAAATTAATGGGTAAAACGATATTCTTGGTGTTTTGAATTCGTATATGTTCACACTATCGTGGCATACGATATTCTTGGTGTTTTGAGGTGTTGGTTGATTTTAAAATTTTATTGTTTGAGGAATCAATAATTTCTTGAAATCTAATATTTTGATCATTGTGATTCTCAAGATTTTTCCAAAATGGCTTTCAACCCACTTGCTGTAATTTTAAAGGAAAATAAGCTTACTGGCCCTAACTACATTGATTGGAAATGGAACCTCGACATTGTCGTGACTACTAAGGAGTACAAATTTGTACTCTTTGAGATTTGTCCTGAAAAGCCTAGTAAGAATTCTGGTGAAGTGGAGAAGGAAGGTTATAAGAAGTGGGTAAAAGCAGATGAGATAACGTGGTGTTACATTTTGGCTTCTATGTCAAATGTGCTACAACATCAACATCAGGCTTTTTCCATAACTTATGACATGATGTTCAATCTCAAGGAACACTTTAAACATCAGAATTGGGCTGCTAGTCAAGAGGCAATAAGGAACTTGATGACGACCACCATGATTGAGGCAACACCCGTGAGGGATCATCTTCTCAAAATGATGCCTCATTTGAATGAGATGGAAGTCCTTGGAGCGGAGATCGATGGGGAAACCTAGGTTGATATCATTCTCCAGTCTCTACCTAGGAGTTTTGAGCAGTTTCGCCTGAACTATAATATGAACAAATAGACATATTTGTTGGTGGAACTCCTGCTAGAACTCCAGGCGACAGAGGGGCTTTTTCGTTAGAGTGCTCATGCTTTTGTTGCTGAAAGGGTTCTACTTCTAAGCTGAAAGGCATGAAGAAGAAGAAACCAATTTTAGCAAAGAAGGCAGTTGGATCTCAGGGACCTTAGGCTGGAGTGAAGAAGTCGAAAGGCAAGTGCTTCACGTGCAAGCAGACTGGACATTGGAAGACGAACTGTCCCCGTCGAAAGGAGAAAAATCAAGGTATATCTTATTGTTTAGTTGTTGAAATATGTTTAGCGGTGTTATCTACCGGTACCTGGTGTGTAGATACGGGATCCACTGTTCATGTCTGCAATTCTTTACATGGGTTTCAAAAAACCAGACGACTAACTGGTGGAGAGATTATCGTTTACATGGGAAACACTACGGAGGTGGCGGCTATTGCAGTGGGAGACGTTTATTTATCATTTAATAGAAATAAAACTTTGGTTTTAAGAAATTTCCTTTATGTACTTTCATTTAGAATGAATCTTATTTTAGTTTCTAAATTATTTGTGGATGGGTATTCTATTTCTTTTAATGACAGAGTTGTTATAAAAAGGAATAGAGAGATTATCTGTTCTGGTGCATTGGTTGGCAATTTATACACCCTTGTACCAAAAACTCCCACGATGAAAATAGAAATCAATAACTCATTGTCTAATCATAATAAGAGAAAAGAATCTTCGAAAATGAATCAAACATATCTTTTGCATCTAAGACTTGGTCACATTAACCTAAGTAGAATTCAAAGGATGATAGCTGATGGACCTTTGGGTTCATTAGTGGTGGAAGATTTCCCAACCTGTGAATCTTTGTTGGAAGGTAAAATGACCAAGAGGCCTTTCAAGGCCAAGGGGTATAAAGTCAAAGATGTGTTGGAGTTAGTTCATTCTGATTTGTTTGGTCCTATGTCTGTCCAAGCTAGAGATGACTTTGAATATTTTGTCTCTTTTATAAGCGATTATTCTAGGTATGGATACATTTACATAATGCACTGCAAATCTGAATGCTTTGATAGGTTCAAAGAATTCAAGACTGATGTGGAGAAACGTCAAGGTAAAAGTATCAAGACACTACGATCTGATCGTGGTGGTGAGTACCTGTTGGGAGAGTTTAGGAGTTATTTATCAGAGGCTAGGATTCAATCCCAGTTGTCCGCACCTGGTACACCAAAGCAGAATGGTGTTGTGGAGCAAAGGCATATAACTCTTATGGAGATGGTTAGATCGATGATGAGTTATTCTGAGTTACAAGATTCGTTCTGGGTGTATGCTCTGGAAACAAGCAGTGTATATTCTGAACTTGGTACCATCTAAATCAGAACCCTCTACCCCCACATAATTGTGGATTGGGCGAAAGCTTAGTCTGAGACATATTCAGATTTGGGATAGTCCAATACATGTGCTAAAGGGAGATGCTGATAAGTTGGAATCTCGTACAGAAGTACGCTTGTTCGTAGGCTATCCTAGAGGAATGAAAGGTAGTTTATTCTGTGGTCTTAAAGACCAGAGGGTGATCGTTAGCATGAATGCCTGATTCTTAGTGGAGGATTATGTGATGAACCATAAGCCCATGAGTAAGATTGTTCTTGAAGAGATGAGAGGGGAAGTTCCAACTTCAGTACCAACAGTACAAGAGGACATACCACAAGTGGCTGCACTGCGTGTCACAGAGGATACACAGGTAGTACCTCATCATAGTGTGAGGGTTGTTAGACAACCAAATAGATTCATGATCATGGGAGAGTCTTCGGACTTGGTCCCTGGTGAACATGAACCTGACCCCTGGACCTATGACGAGGCACTCCAAGGTAGAGATGTGGTATCTTGGCCAAAGGCAATGAATTCTGAAATAGAATCTATGGATTCTAATCAGGTCAGGGAGCTAGTAGAACCACCCAATGGTGTAAAAGTCATTGGATACAAGTGGATCTACAAAAGAAAGATAGGATCAGACGGGAAGGTGGAGATCTTCAAAGCAAGGCTTGTTGCGAAAGGGTATACTCAGAAAGAGGGTATCGATTATGAGGAGACATTTTCATCCGTAGTCATGCTTTAGTCTATTCGGATTCACTTATCTATTGTCACTCATATGGACTATGAGGTTTGACAAATGGATGTCAATACAGCTTTCCTTAACGGAAGTCTTGAGGTAAACATCTATATGAAGACACCAGAGGGATTCATTGCGAAGGGCAAAGATCATCTTATGTGTAAGCTTAATCGGTCCATTTATGGATTAAAGCAAGCTTCACAATCTTGGAACATCCGGTCTGATGAGGTGATCCAGTCTTATGGGTTTATTCAAAACCTGGATGAGTCTTGTGTATACAAGAGATGTGATAGAAATATAGTGGTATTTCTTATACTATATGTAGATGACATTTTGCTCATTGGCAACAATGTCAAAGTGTTATCCGATGTAAGGGTATGGTTGTCCAAACAGTTTGATATGAAGGACTTGCAAGAAGCAGGGCACATCCTTGGGATCAAAGTTATAAGGGATCGTAAGAAATGAATATTGTGTTTATCTCAAGCTTTATACATAGACACTGTCCTAGCTTGTTTTAGCATGCAGAACTCTAAGAAAGGTTTTCTACCTTTTAGGCATGGAGTACCTGTAAGGCCCAAATTTCCCTCTCGAAAGTTGTAATGATTGAACATGTGGCCATGAATAAAGTTATGAATTTAGTGGGGGAAATTGTGAATAAAGAAATAATAGGCACCTTTTGACATGAAGAGAATGTGTGATAATCATGTTTATGTGTTATACTAATATTATGTTTAATATCATGCAAATGAATGGATGAATAAAATTATGCATATGCATGTGTATGAATAAAATGATTAGCATTCTCTTGTTGGGCTTTGGTTATGCGGGCTTGGAAAAAAATGAAAGAAAGAGAAAGCAAAAAGAAGAGGAGGTGCCAAGGATTGAACCTTGGACCTCAAAGAAAAGCCAAGCCTTAAGAATGCATATGTAACCAATTCACCCAACAGGGGAGTGCTATTAGGAGGAGATGGGAAATTGTAGATGAGTAGAAAATAAGTGAAGAGACACATGAAAAATGAAGAGGCACCATTGGAAAAGTGGTTGCTTTTTCACTCCCTATAAAAAGTAAGAGGAGAAGAAATGCCCAAGGCATTTTTCGGCCACAAGCCTCCACTCTCTTCTCAACAAGTTTGTTTCCCCTCTTCCTCCTCTCCCTCACCAAGACTAGGGTCTCCTTGCTGCCCCAAAACCGAATCACAACCCTAGAGAAACCGAAAGAAGAAAAGGAGAAGAACAAGAGGAAACACCAAGTTTAAGAGCCCCTTTTTCTTCTCCAAAGTTTAGGACATCTTTTGGGATTTTAGCGCAAGTGGTAAGACTCCCTCACCTGCAACATAATGGCTTATTATGTGTATTTATGATCCCCTACAATTGCTTGTGATGTTGTGTGAAAAAAAATGTAAGAAAAGACCATGAGGAACTTTCGACCAAGGAAGTTTTTCTCATCTTTTGTTATGTTTAAGTTTAGATAATAATTCTACATGCTTATTGCTACTTTCTCATAGTAGATGAGTGATGAATGAATGATGTTCGAGCACCCTTCATAATGTAGAGGGTCAAATACCTCTCGGCCAAGGGGTGGAAGTAAGTTGTTGCATGTGCATGAAGTAGGGTTTTGTTCATGCATGTATTCCCTAGCTTATGTAATGTTTTTTTGGCCAAGAAATTTGGTAGAATCTATGCTAAATGACCTCTGTAATATTCGTCCAAAGGGCCTTAATTTATGCCTTAAAATAGATTTATAAAACCTCATGAAGTTATAGATGTTTCAAGTCATATACATGTGATGTATGTGTTTGTTTCATGTTGTACCGTTGGGGTAGCCCCTGATCTAGGCCTTTCGAACCAAAATTCATGTTTATTTTTATGTCGTGATGCTTAGAAAAATGTTACATGTACCCTCATACCATGTTAACCTAAGTAGAGTTACAAGCATGCACCTAAACTAAGGTTTAGTGAAGATTTGGACTACTCTTGTACTTGCAAATGATCTCTTATGTAAAATATGTTTTTATTTCCATGTTATATGAATCTTTATGCCATGACATCCATGCTGTGAGTTTTGGCCAGTATTTAGAAGTACAGTTAAAATAGATTCAAACTACAATTCATGAACCTAAATCAATAGTTAGTGAAGTTTAGACTACCCTTGTACTTGTAAATGATCTCGTATGCAATGTATGCCTTTATTTTAATGTTGTGTGAATTTTATGCTATGAAACCTCTCCTATAATGTTTTGGCCAGCATGTGTTAAGGTAGGAAAGGAATGCTAAAACTAATGTATTGCCTTGACTAATACAAGTATGTATATGAATGATGTGTTGGTAAGACTAGCATGATGATTGCTTCACTTATATGTGATTAAAGAAAAGTACTATAATGTCATGCTATTTATGTTAATGATTATGCCAGGAAAAGTATGTCTATACTTATGAATGATTGAATATCCATAGTACATTCTTTATGAAAGAAAGAAAGAAAAGGAAAGAATGCATGTATGTATTTTACTTTAAAGAATGGCTTGTACCGGGTCTTGAAAAAGATCCACGGTTCTGGACTACCGAAGCTGTCCCTAGGCTGAAAGATAGTAAGCCTAGAATGTAGACCCCTGTAGATCGGGATTAGCTACCTCGCATCCTACATAGGGGTATGCGCGCAAAAGAAAGAATGGGTACAAGCCGGGGACCCCAAGAAAGATGATGTATGCTTATGTTGAAGTATTACTTATTATGTTTTCTAAAAAGCATTCTAATTGTCTATGCAATGCATATGTTCTATGTTTATATGCCTTCATATGTTTATGTATTTTTATGCTATGCATAAGATGTTATATGTCTCTCAAATGCATGTGACGTATGGATTTAGTGAGTAGGAAAGAACATACTAAGTTTCATACTTATAGTTGTTTGCTTATGTTGCAGATCAACATAGAAATTACTAAAGAAAGGGAAGCTGCAGGAAGGGCTAATGTGTGTGGTGGTGACTTGGCTGATCGATCCATTTTTGTGCCATTGATAGACTTAGCACTTACTTTTATAAGAAAGCATGTGTTATACCTTATACTTGTTACTTGTTATCTCTATTGAAGTTTATTTAAGACATGGATGTTACTAGATGCTATATGATTAATATTTACACTCCTTCTCCTTTGCATATGATCATATTTATATGTTATTTCCGATGCAATGTTCTGAATCATATGCTATAAGTTAAATTAAGTAGGACTAGTAAGATAATGGTAGCGCGCTGTAACGTCCGTTTTTTTTTTTTCTTTCCATAAAGCGGCGTTACGTTAACATGCTTAGGGCATGTAGACATCATAAGGCAGCGGAATAACTTAATTCTTACACATGCATGCCCTACTACCATTCATAACATAATGACATGGAAACTCGGCATATAGACTTCATACTTAAACATCATATCATGTCATACTTAACATCACATCATAGAGTTCCATAAGTCATTATCCAAGCATATAAAATAAAGTTCTAGCATAAACGAGAAGCATATGATTTCCTGGGCCAAGTCACTACCACACACATGCGTTCTTGCCCTCCTGCTGCTTCCTCATAGTCCCCTTGAATGATCTGCGGTATAAGAAAACAAGACTATAAGCACACAGGCTTAGTAAGACTCTTTCCTACTCACAAAAACCATTCATCATTTCATAATGAGCACATAAAACATTAACATACCTAGTGCTCTACTTAGAACATAACAACTTGAATCACTTATCATATACTTGACATGGCATGATCATACACATAAGTGAACATTCCTATCATGGCATGAGACATGGCATAAACGTAAACATAGTAAACATTCTAAGCATGACATGCTACATGGTATAAACATAAACATAATAAACATTCCTAGCATGGCATAATACATAGGCATACTTCTTATCATGGCATATGAGCATCCTCTTAACATAATCATGACATAGATCAATTCTTCTCATGCATCTTTCTTAACATGAAGAGTAAGCATAAAATCTTGTTAACATAGCATAATGCATAACATGAATGAATGCATGAGGGGAATGCATATACATAAGGATGCTTAACTTTTAATACATACTTTTAAATGCTTAAACATAATCATCATAACACACTACAAGAAAAAAGACCTATTGTGACATTTATTTTATGACACTTAATAGTAAATGTCATTATAAACTATTTATAATGACACTTATTAAAATAGATTAATTTTATAAATAAAATATCTGATTAGATCTTTTATCATGACACATTTTATAAATGTCATTATAAATTAATCATGTCGGCATTATAAATTAATCAAAATTATTTAATTTCTTTAACCTAAATTTTTTGTAAAATATGGTTCAAAATAATAATAATAAATGAATAAACTAATATAATAATAATAATAATTTATATATATGTAATATATATAAATATCATAAATAAGAGTTAGAAATAGAAATAATCACATTAAAAATTCTATAATAATTTTCTGGAATTTTAAAAATATTTACGGTGAAGAAAGATACGTTAATTTGGAATTATTTAAGGAAAAATTTAAATTTCGGAATTTAATATATATATATATATATATATATTATAAAACTTTTATAAATACCTCTCTTCACCCGTCCTTTGCCGTGCCCTAAACTTCTCCACCCAAACACATCTTCGCCGACAAACCTTTCCCCTTCGTGCACGCGAAGACAACCGGAAGGGCACTGCCTCTCCTTGCTATCTTCCCTTTCCCCTCTCATCGCATGCGAACAAGGTTGGAGCGCTGCCCCCTCACCCTCGCGCAAGCAAGTCGCCGACAATCTTCTCCTTTGCGCAATCGGCATTACGATGCCCATCCTCGCGCGATCGCCGGCCGAGCCAGCCATCCCTCCTTTCGATTGTTGTGGGTGTCGGAGAAGGGCGGCTATGGCGCGTGACAATCACCGCTCGGTGTCTTACCGGGACTCCCCTCGCCATCGTCGATCAACAGGAGCCAGTGCCGACGCCGTAGCGATTCTTCGAGATTTCCCTTACTTCGCCCTTGCCAAATCCATTGTAGGAACTGGCGCCTCAGACCTTTTTCTCCGGCTATAACTAGGTAAGGGGCTTAGTGTTGTGGTTGTTTTGCCTTTCCTTCCCCCGACTGCCTTTTTCGTGGTTGTGTTTTCTACCGATTGTCGCACGCAATGGTTACCTCATGTCGAGCCTAATCAACCTCTATTTGCAGCTCCTCTCTTCTTTGCGTGGATCTGGATTGGGGGTTTATTGGAGAGGAGCAACTTCATCTGAGGTTGCTGTGGTGGCTTGGTTTATCAGATGTTCATAGATGTATTTTTCAGTTTTTATTTTGGTAATTGAATCTTTGAGATTTTCTCATGGTTTCTCATATGTTGCTACTATTTGAACTAGGTGTTTAATTAGCTTGGTTTGTCTAATCTGTTTTCTGGTGTTTGGATTTGAGAATAAATTGCTGAAAGTAACTTCATATTCAAGATGATTTTTAGCCTCATGTTTAATGGATACTATATCAGCATAAATACAAATAAGTTCATCACCTCAGTGTATTATCTTTTTTATTGAACAGAGATTATGTTTTTAATATATGCAAAAAGATAAAGAATAAAGGTTTAATAAGCATTGCCTCTTATTTTGTGGTTGCAGCAACGGAGAGAACGAATAGCAGAAAGGCTAAAAGCTTTGCAAGAATTGGTTCCCAACACAAATAAGGTCAACATTGAAATCTCTGATTCTCTTATATTTGATGCACACTTTGTTACAATAAAAATATAAATCAAACGTATGAAAATACTCAATCTAGGCACCTTTACACAGGAATGCATTTCTGGAGTACTTTTGATATTAGGAAGCAACTCTCTCTCCTAAATAGCAAGTGGAACAAATTATATTTTTTATTCACTACTTCTTTGTTTTATTTTCATACGTTTGAACTCTGAGTTGCCTCATGATAACTCTTGTGTTCCTATAATTACATTCAGAATCATTCTTTTTAAATATATTGATGGTTTGCTCTAAAATGGAATGTTGGAAACATCATCACACAAATGTGTTTATCCACTGAATCAGGTTCTAAGCATGAGCAGACTAGGTGGTGCTGGTGCTGTTGCACAGCTGGTAGCTGAAATTCCTGTGCCGGTGGAGGTAAAGTTTCTTGGTAAATGAGCATATCCGAAATGGTTTGTTTCATTTTGTCTGTTCTTGTTTAGGTATGTTAATATGATGTACAGAGAATCATGCTGTAAATATTTAATTTTTAAAAATTTCACATACTAATGTGGATTGCTAAGTTAATATGATATACAGAGAATCATGCTGTTGACTTATACTTGTTGAACAAACATAAATAGGAGTTTCTAGTTTCATCATATAACTTTAAACTAGTCTATGTTTACTTGTTAGTTAAATTATTTGTTCTCTTTTACTAGAAATCTGTGTGGGAAAAAATGATTTCAGTCACAAGTGTGACAAATTTTATGAGTTTTAGTAATGATAAGAAATGCCTCTTTTTCAGGCCTGATATATCTGAACTGGAACTAAAGCTCAGTGAACATTCAAATAAACTCTTAAATCTGCGGCAGATTGTTCAGGAATTAGCATCTAAGGTACTTGAATCTGTTCTCTTTACAATCAAGTCTTCTGGAGGAAGTGAAACAACTAGTTATACAAGCAAAATTTCTGCAATTTCCAGTTACTTCACTTAGATCCTATTGAACCTAAACTTCAAAGTAATGCACTGGGGATTGTGTTCTTGGATCAACCATATTTCCATTAGTGATTCATCTAAAAGGAACCTAACACTATCATGGTTTTATCTTTTTGTTACTGTACGCTAAAGTTTGTTATTGGTGGTGTTGCCCAGTATGATTACAATCCTAATGAAGACTATCCGGAGGTAGACCTAAAGCTGAGGTCTTTCCTTGAAACTGTGAAGTCCTTAAATTTGATTTATACAAAGGTAATATGCTGCTTTCACTTCTTCAACTATTTTTGTTTTTATGTATAGCTTGAAGAACAAAAGGGCATTCATTTATCACAAGTCCATCACCTAAATGCCTAGGAATTTTGGGTTTAAGTAGTTGTTGACCTCTACATGGCATGAGAGGCAGATCTGCTCACAAGGTGGAAAGCAAAGAGAATGTTCCAAAGGATGTGGGAGTGCCAAATAAGGTTTATTCCATTATCAGTTTTGGTTTTGATATCAACCGAGAATAGTATTATCTCAATGTCAAGGTGGTGCCAACACTGGCATGGGCATGCTTGGTTTGGACCATGCCAACATGGTTTTAGACTAGGCCACCCTTTGAACACTGCCAATTTTATTTGTTCACTACCAAAAACTAGATAATAACATTTTAAATTTTCATAGAAACAACTCAAAAAAATATGACAAAATAATGAACTTATGCCATACCTTATTAGTAATAGTAAAAGTATCACTACTAATGGGTTATTAGTAGGAGCCTCTACTAAGTACTACTACCAGAATGGGTATCATGCATACAGAAGCATTGATTCTTGTAGGGTATAAGGAGATCTACACCATAATTTTCCAGCACCAAGATTAAGTATTTTTCTTAGAAAATTTGGTATTTAAATTACTTAATTGACAATTAGAAGCTAGACTAGCATAAATGGAATTAGATCAGACAAAGGTACAAATAGGTGCGGAAGCTATGATTTGATTAGTGATCATATGATGCTTCAAAAATATAGTGTTAGGGAAGTCATTACGATGGATATCAATTATGGTTAAAATAAGCTTTCATGGGCTTATTAATTACTTAATCTATAACATATGTAGTTATATATATTATATAATTATACTTCATAGTGTATAGTATCCGTCACATCTAAACCATTAATTAAACTGCATTGTATGTGTCATGAATAACTATTGATACTTAATCTAAATTAGGTTTCATTTAGATTTAGATGACTCTCAAGTAGGCTTTAGTTAACTCAGTCCATGTCAAAAAAACAAGAATTGTGTAATTTGATACAGGCAATACATGGGGCAATACATATATGACACGAGAAAAATAGATAATGTTCAGCCATGTCAACTAGTTCACTATATCTTTTTCTCACGCCAACTGTCATGTTCTATGAGTGAAACACTGGAAATCACCCATGTTGTCTAACACTAAACAGAATTTTAAATAGATGGTTGGTACAAAAAATCTAACAAGTCAACCATTTCATTTTGAAAAAGTTGACTGTGATCAACCATCACATTATAACAATTAAGATAAAATTACAATGCATGTTAAGGTTAAATTTATCTCATCATCATTGCATTATCAGTGTGATCCCTTCCTTTATACCTTGAAGTTTCTGAGTATTGTTGAGAGCTGATGGAAATGTTTATGTTTCTATCGTAAATAGATTAAATAGCAGTAGAAAGGTAAGAAAAACATAGTGTTACATTTGCATAAAGGGAAAAGTACCAATTTCACGAGTTTTCTTGAGAGAAGAAGCCATGCACAATGCTGTTCCATTGGAACTTGGAATGTCTATGGCTTCATCAAGTCCATTTAAACAAATTTGATAAATGAACGCCCTTTTGATTTATTGCTTGGTTTCTTGGGCATGCCAATTTGATTTTTTTTCTTTATTATATACTTCTTTAATTTTATTTCATTTACACAAACTAATTAATATATTATTTTTTTTTGTAGGTGACAAGAATATTAGATTTTGTTTAAGATGTGATGGTTGAAGATTGATGATGCAGCAAAGTTTGGAAGTTTAGTTATGTTTTGCTTTAAGAGAAACTTAATTTTTTTTGTTAGTTCTTAAACTAAATACATTGGGTACATTTGTGATTGTGGATAGTGCATAGATAATTTTTGAGATGACCAATTTGATAATCTTGTATTGCAAAAAAAATTGACAATTATTGATTAATACTTTAATTTCAATTTAAAATTTTTATTTGTGTTTATGTTAATTAGTTATATGCGTAAATATTTATATCATGAAAATATTGAAAATGAGTGAGATATTTATTAATATATGATATTTTTTATGTTATAATGGAACACCAAATCATGGAGATAAAAATATCATTGTAAAACTCATATGAAGACATTTCATAATGTCATAATAAATAACTATAATGATAATTTTAAATGTCTTTCTAAATTAATATAGCAAACATTTATATGTGTTACTATAAATTACATAACGAGACATTTTAAATTGACTTTACAAACTATCATTAGTGACATTTTTTATTATGACTATAAATAAAATTTAAGACACTTATAATTGTCTTGATAAATAATTTTAAAGGACATATCCATTTGTCATCATTGCTATAATAAAACAACATATATAAATGTCATTACAAATCTTATAGTGACACTATTTTTGTCACTATAATAATTATCCATGCTATTAGTATTGTCACTATTTTTATTTTATAGTGACATTAAGAATTGTCATAAGTAATAAGACTTTAGACGACATCACTATAGAGGACATTTTAACTTAATGTCACTATATCAAAAATGTCAGTATAAGTCATATATGATGACACTTTTCAATGTCATGAAAAGTATTTTTTCTTGTAGTGACATTGGGCCCTGGCTTGTACCATATACATACATCATAAGCGCGCATCCCTAAGTAAATACGAGGTAGCTAGCCTCGACCTACTAGGGTAAGGACAGAATAGTCGGTAGTCCCCGAACCGAGGCGTTCTTAAGGTGCCCATCCCTGTTGCACAGCTTTGGTAGTGCCAGAACAGTGGACAGCATAGTCGGTAGTCCAGAACCGGGGCGTTCTTAAGGTGCCCATCCCTTGGACCCATACTTCGGTCCGGTACAAGCCCATTCATAAAGTAAAATACTTTACATGCTTCATCATTCATAAGACATTCATGGCATCTTTAACATAGCATAACTCGTTACGGCTCGGCCCGTCTACCGGCCCATTTACCGTTCCTCACGACCGTTGTACAGTTGACCATCGACCGCGCCGTTTAGCATATTTATGCCTTAAAGACATAAGCATCATCTTTCATTCATAACATGGCATGCATCTTCTTTCATAAAACATGGCATGCATCATCATTCATAAAACATGGCATGCATCATCATTCGTAAAACATGGCATACATCATTCTTATCATGAACATAAACATAACATACTTATCATGGCATCATTCTTATCATGAACATAAATATAACATACTTATCATGGCATCATTCTTATCATGAACATGAACATGAACATAACATACTTGTCATGACATCATTCTCATCATGAACATAAACGTAACATACTTATTATGGCATCATTCTTAACATAAACATAACATACTTATCATGGCATCATTCTTATCATGAATATAAACCTAACATACTTATCGTGGCATCATTCATATCATGAACATACACAATAACATACTATGGTTCTTAACATAACATGAGCATATAACATCGCATGGTTCTCTACATAACATAAGCATACATAGGTGGGACTTCCATAAACATGCTACCTACCATCCAAGTGCATGGCATAAAACATAAGACATTCATAAATAACCCTATTAAGCATGGCATCCAATCATAACCATACAAACATAAAACATGGTGCTTGGGGTTAGGGTTATAGGTAACATGATTTCTACCACATGCTTGAACCTATATATATGTATATACACTTCATGGTAACCATAAACCATCATTCTTTGAACCCTAACTCCACCCCAAACCCTAGATACACGGCTGGCCGAAACCTATAGGGGGGAGTTTCATCAATTCAATAAACATGTAAGATAGCATAAGGTAAATGAACAACCATACATCATCTATGAGTCCGCAGGAAGCCATTGGGGCTCATGATTAGGGTTAACCCTAACCTTTAGCTCTCCTTCCTAGGGCTGGCCGAAACATGTAAGGCCATGGGGGCATGGAAAAATTCCATTAAAATCCCCAATCAATCATTAAACATCAACCATACCTTACCATAGGGGTCATTGGGGCCCTTACTTGAAATAAGCCCTAACTTTTACCCTATTAGCACATCTTGGCCGAAACTCATAGGGTCTCTAGGCCATGTGAAAATTCACACAATCATCCTCCATCTCCCTTATATCATGATAATACATAAAACACATACTTGAATTTTTTAGACCCAACCCTACCCAAGGGTTCTTGAAGTTGGCCGAAACTTTAGGGGGTCCTAGGGTACCCCAAAAATTCTCAAAAATTATATTTAATCTCCAAACATCATGAGAATACATTAGACAACATTATGGAGATTTTTAGCATCATCATAGACCCAAAAAAAACTAGTGGCCGAAACCCATAAAACTAGGGTCCTTGTTTTTTTTTCTTTCTTTCAACATCAAATCCCAAAAACCAACCAATATATCATGCTAAAGACATAAGGAACTATTATACCACAGGTGAGGGAGTCTTACCTTGGTTGATCTTGATTTTTAAACCTTAGATTTGGAAGAAGGATGAAGATCTTGTTGCCTCTTGACCACCCCTAGCCCTTGTACTCTTGTAAAAGCCTTAGATCTTGGAGATGGAGCCTTAGGAAAACTTTTTCCAAGGGAGAACCCTCTCCTTGGGTTTCGGCTAGAATGAGGAAGGAGGAAGAAAGAAACTCCCATTCCCCCTCTTTATAACACATTAAGGAGGTAAATGAAGAGTCTCTCCATGACCCTTCATCTTCTTCCAAGCCTTAACCAATATCCACTTCATTCCCTCATAACATTACCTTGCTAGGTGAGTTGGTTAGAGCATGCATGGTTGTACAAGAGGTCCAATGTTTAATCCTTGGTTCATGCACCTTATTTTTATTTTATTTTTCTATTATTCCAAAAATCCCTTAAAAATTACCCCATAATTATGCTAATATTTCCCATTAAAATACCTTTATATTTTTATAAATTTTTACCTAAAATTCTCCAATAATCATGGTACTAAAAAGCCCATCTAAGGCCCATTAGTGCCTATTTCCTCAATTTAAATGGAAAAATATGGATTTCTAGATTAAAATTCATGTTAATATTCCTCATTAAACCCCTTTATATTTATATAAATATTTACCTAAAATCCACCAATAATTATGGTACTAAAAAGCCCATATAAGGCCCATTAGTACTTAGTTTTCTCAATTTAAATGAGAAAATATGGATTTCTAGGCCAAAGTTCGTATTAATATTTCTAGGTCCTTCGGAAAATTATCTATGCATGCTCAATATTTTAAAGAAAATATTAAGAGAATTTTCCGGGTCGTTACAATCCCCCATACCTCGTGAAAGTTCGTCCTCGAACTTAGAATAACTCCGGGTACTTGCGCCTCATCTCGTCCTCGCGTTCCCAGGTAGCTTCCTCGAACCGTTGACTTTGCCATAGGACCTTGACTAAGGGTACCTCCTTACTCCTTAGCTTCTTGACTTCCCTATCCAAAATTTGGATAGGTCTACTTTCATAACTTAGGTCCTCCTGAACTTGTACCGTCTGTGGCTCGATCACTTGGTCCATATTTGGGATACACTTTTTTTTTTAAGCATGGACACATGGAATCCTTTGTGGATAGCCGACATCTCTGGAGGCAGCTCTAGCTCATATGCCACCTTACCGACTCTTTTTAGAATCAGGTACGGCCCCACATAACGCGGACTTAGTTTTCCTTTCTTCCCAAATCTTGTCACCCCTTTCATAGGAGCCACTTTAAGGAACACCAAATTTCCAACGTTGAATTCCAGTGGTCTACGCCGGGCATCGGCATAACTCTTCTGCCGGCTCTGAGCAGTTTCTATCCGTTATCGAATGTTCTGTATGGCTCGGGTGGCGCTGTCGATGACATCTGTTGTGAGCCCCATTTCCTTCTTTTCACTACCCTCGTACCAACAGATCGGAGATCTCCATCTCCTCCCGTACAACGCTTCATAAGGTGCCCTTCCAATAGTAGCTTGGTAGCTATTGTTGTAAGCAAATTCCGCTAAGCATAGATATCGACACCAGCTCCCTTTAAAATCCAGGGCACAAGCTCTCAACATATTCTCCAAATACTTGATTCACCCGTTTCGTTTGCCCATCAGTCTGAGGGTGAAAAGCGGTACTGAACCTTAGTTTAGTGCCGAGAGACTTCTGGATGCATTCCCAAAAATGTGAAGTAAAACGACCACCTCTATCTGAGATGATGGTCTTGGGAACTCCATGAAGTCTGATCATCTCCTTAACATATAATTGAGCTAGTGTCATTAATAGCTCTACGATGTAATTATAGGCATATATCATAATTATATAGTCATTATAATTATGGGTAAACCTAATAATAGTATGCTTCCGAAATATTAGTTCACAACATGAGCTAAGAATTATATTAGTTAATGGTTATTATATGATAAATGATATCATACTTATTATATTACCATAAAATAACTTAAGGTAATCTTATATATTATATATAAGATAATAGTGAAGCATGCGTTGATAATTCTAATATTTATAATTAGTATGAAAATATAGTGGACCCATAATCTATAAAAAGTGTTAATATAATTAGGGCACTACCCTATGCGTATCATTTTAGGTTATACCGTATGACTTATACCATTAATTATATTAGTATTAGCATTATGGAACTAATACTATTTGCTAACATAGGTGAGAGTGTTATAATCTTATGTATGTAGGCTATCATATAATTCCCTACATGAGACTATATTATAGATTATACATAATATCATAAATTATAGTTATTTATCACCTAAATTATAGGTATAATACCTATGATTTGCTTATGGAATAATATGTATAGGTGATAACTTATAGGTTAAGATAATACATGTCAACCTGTATGTATGCTCATATTAAGAACCTATATGATAGGTGAATTATGACAATACTTATATGATAAGGAATTAGTATAGTTATATTTATAATAATCCTATATTAGTACACACTCTCATATTATTATCATTTGCTTTATATAATATAATATAATTATATTAGATGATTGGTAACTCATATAATGTACATGTTATATAACATTATGTTAATACTAGGTTCACCTTAATTACTAATATTATGATGGCGCTCAATTAATATTATGTTTATGAACATAAGGTTGAGTCACACTTCTGACTAATTGTATTATGACTAACTTAGACCGAATGTATAAGGCAGAATACTTATACATGATTGTCTTATAATGTGACTTAAGATAGGTTATGATATAAGGTATATTGAGCATCGGGTCGGGCGATAAAGTAGTCTCATTAATTCTATTACTCTGTCTTCTAGCCAGACTTCTCTTCATAAAAGACAAGTACGACTAATATAAGTCTTGGTTATTCCTACCCGCATATTAAATCCTAAAGTGTTTGGTTTCATAATAAAATATAAGATAAAGTATCGTTCATAGTTACATCTCCTAAAGTACTTTTCATCATAAAACATCATTCATACTTGCATATTCTAGAATCCTAAGGTATCATCCATACTTGCATATTCTAGCATATTCTAGAATCATAAGAGAAAATAAAGTATGCATAGAGGTACTTACTTGGAAGCGGCAGGAAGAGGGCTTGATGTGTGTGTAGTGAGATGGTAACCGCTCTGATACCAACCTGTAACGCCCGCTTTTTTTTTCTTTCCATAAAGCGGCGTTACGTTAACATGCTTAGGGCATGTAGACATCATAAGGCAGCGGAATAACTTAATTCTTACACATGCATGCCCTACTACCATTCATAACATAATGACATGGAAACTCGGCATATAGACTTCATACTTAAACATCATATCATGTCATACTTAACATCACATCATAGAGTTCCATAAGTCATTATCCAAGCATATAAAATAAAGTTCTAGCATAAACGAGAAGCATATGATTTCCTGAGCCAAGTCACTACCACACACATGCGTTCTTGCCCTCCTGCTGCTTCCTCATAGTCCCCTTGAATGATCTGCGGTATAAGGAAACAAGACTATAAGCACACAGGCTTAGTAAGACTCTTTCCTACTCACAAAAACCATTCATCATTTCATAATGAGCACATAAAACATTAACATACCTAGTGCTCTACTTAGAACATAACAACTTGAATCACTTATCATATACTTGACATGGCATGATCATACACATAAGTGAACATTCCTATCATGGCATGAGACATGGCATAAACGTAAACATAGTAAATATTCTAAGCATGACATGCTACATGGTATAAACATAAACATAATAAACATTCCTAGCATGGCATAATACATAGGCATACTTCTTATCATGGCATATGAGCATCCTCTTAACATAATCATGACATAGATCAATTCTTCTCATGCATCTTTCTTAAGATGAAGAGTAAGCATAAAATCTTGTTAACATAGCATAATGCATCATAACATGAATGAATGCATGAGGGGAATGCATATACATAAGGATGCTTAACTTTTAAAACATACTTTTAAATGTTTAAACATAATCATCATAACATTGGGCCCTGGCTTGTACCACATACATACATCATAAGCGCGCATCCCTAAGTAAATACGAGGTAGCTAGCCTCGACCTACTAGGGTAAGGACAGCATAGTCGGTAGTCCCCGAACCGAGGCGTTCTTAAGGTGCCCATCCCTGTTGCACAGCTTCGGTAGTGCCAGAACCGTGGACAGCATAGTCGGTAGTCCAGAACCGGGGCGTTCTTAAGGTGCCCATCCCTTGGACCCATACTTCGGTCCGGTACAAGCCCATTCATAAAGTAAAATACATTACATGCTTCATCATTCATAAGACATTCATGGCATCATTAACATAGCATAACTCGTTACGGCTCTGCCCGTCTACCGGCCCATTTACCGGTCCTCACGACCGTCGTACCGTCGACCATCGACCGCGCCGTTTAGCATATTTATGCCTTAAAGACATAAGCATCATCTTTCATTCATAACATGGCATTCATCTTCTTTCATAAAACATGACATGCATCATCATTCATAAAACATGGCATGCATCATCATTCGTAAAACATTGCATACATCATTCTTATCATGAACATAAACATAACATACTTATCATGGCATCATTCTTATCATGAACATAAACATAACATACTTATCATGGCATCATTCTTATCATGAACATGAACATAACATACTTGTCATGACATCATTCTCATCATGAACATAAACGTAACATACTTATCATGGCATCATTCTTAACATAAACATAACATACTTATCATGACATCATTCTTATCATGAATATAAACCTAACATACTTATCGTGGCATCATTCATATCATGAACATACACAATAACATAGCATGGTTCTTAACATAACATGAGCATATAACATCGCATGGTTCTCTACATAACATAAGCATACATAGGTAGGACTTCCATAAACATGCTACCTACCATCCAAGTGCATGGCATAAAACATAAGACATTCATAAATAACCCTATTATGCATGACATCCAATCATAACCATACAAACATAAAACATGGTGCTTGGGGTTAGGGTTATAGGTAACATGATTTCTACCACATGCTTGAACCTATATATATGTATATACACTTCATGGTAACCATAAACCATCATTCTTTGAACCCTAACTCCACCCCAAACCCTAGATACATGGCTGGCCGAATCCTATAGGGGGGAGTTTCATCAATTCCATAAACATGTAAGATAGCATAAGGTAAAGGAACAACCATACATCATCTATGAGTCCGTAGGAAGCCATTGGGGCTCATGATTAGGGTTAACCCTAACCTTTAGCTCTCCTTCCTAGGGTTGGCCGAAACATGTAAGGCCATGGGGGCATGGAAAAATTCCATTAAAATCCCCAATCAATCATTAAACATCAACCATACCTTACCATAGGGGCCATTGGGGCCCTTACTTGAAATAAGCCCTAACTTTTACCCTATTAGCACATCTTGGCCGAAACTCATAGGGTCTCTAGGCCATGTGAAAATTCACATAATCATCCTCCATCTCCCTTATATCTTGCTAATACATAAAACACATACTTGAAGTTTTTTGACCCAACCCTACCCAAGGGTTCTTGAAGTTGGCCGAAACTTTAGGGGGTCCTAGGATACCCCAAAAATTCTCAAAAATTATATTTAATCTCCAAACATCATGAGAGTACATTAGACAACATTATGGAGATTTTTAGCATCATCATAGACCCAAGAAAAACTAGTGGCCGAAACCCATAAAACTAGGGTCCTTGGTTTTTTTTTTCTTTCTTTCAACATCAAATCCCAAAAACCAACCAATATATCATGCTAAAGACATAAGGAACTATTATACCACAGGTGTGGGAGCTTACCTTGGTTGATCTTGATTTTTAAACCTTAGATTTGGAAGAAGGATGAAGATCTTGTTGCCTCTTGACCACCCCTAGCCCTTGTACTCTTGTAAAAGCCTTAGATCTTGGAGATGGAGCCTTAGGAAAACTTTTTCCAAGGGAGAACCCTCTCCTTGGGTTTCGGCTAGAATGAGGAAGGAGGAAGAAAGAAACTCCCATTCCCCCTCTTTATAACACATTAAGGAGGTAAATGAAGAGTCTCTCCATGACCCTTCATCTTCTTCCAAGCCTTAACCAATATCCACTTCATTCCCTCATAACATTCCCTTGCTAGGTGAGTTGGTTAGAGCATGCATGGTTGTACAAGAGGTACAAGGTTTAATCCTTGGTTCATGCACCTTATTTTTATTTTATTTTTCTATTATTCCGAAAATCCCTTAAAAATTATCCCATAATTATGCTAATATTTCCCATTAAAATACCTTTATATTTTTATAAATTTTTACCTAAAATTCTCCAATAATCATGGTACTAAAAAGCCCATCTAAGGCCCATTAGTGCCTATTTCCTCAATTTAAATGTAAAAATATGGATTTCTAGATTAAAATTCATGTTAATATTCCTCATTAAACCCCTTTATATTTATATAAATTTTTACCTAAAATCCACCAATAATTATGGTACTAAAAAGCCCATATAAGGCCCATTAGTACTTAGTTTTCTCAATTTAAATGAGAAAACATGGATTTCTAGGCCAAAGTTCGTATTAATATTTCTAGGTCATTCGGAAAATTATCTAGGCATGCTCAATATTTTAAAGAAAATATTAAGAGAATTTTCCGTGTCGTTACACGTGCCACCCTGACGGTAAGGGGCGGGCGTTACAGTGCCTCTATTTAAGGAGTTATGTCCTAAAATATCAAAGGAGATAGAGGAGATGAAGGCGGTTCCTTGTGCCTCGGCTGTAGGAAGCCTCATGTATGTTATATTGAGTACGAGACCTGATATCTATTTTTTCATGGGCATGGTTAGCAGATAACAGAGTAATCCAGGACAGGGACATTGAACTACGGTAAAGCATATATTGAAGTACCTAAAAAGGACTAGGGATTATATACTAGTTTACTAGGCAGATCAATTACTCCTTGTGGGTTACACAGATTCTGACTTCCAATTAGATAGGGATAAAAGTAAGCCTACCTCGGGGTATATGTTTACTTTGGGAGGTGGAGCCATAGAATGGAGGAGTTGTTGGTGCAGAAATGCACCTAAGTCAAACCTGTGTTTTGATAATGGCAACATAGGTCAAAAGTTAAGTCTTTCTTGTTTTCTAACAAGTTAATCAAGTGTGCAGAGACAAAGTCCTAGTAAAGGACTGCTAGGCAACTGGCGAAGGACTGCCAGTATCCACGACCTAGCGAAGGACTGCTAGGCATTAGCGAATGACTGCCAGCAACGAAGTCCTAGCGAAGGACTGCTAGGCAACTGGCGAAGGACTGCCAGTTTACAAGACCTGACAAAGGACCGTCAGGCAAAAGTCCAACCAAAGGAACGGTCGGCATCAGGTAAATTCTCCCGAGAGGAGTAGGTGAGGACGCGTTCCCCGTCGAGGGAACAGTAGGCGTCGGTTCGACCTAGGGCTCCATTTTGGAGACCAAAGTCAGAACCAAGACAGCTAAGGCTGTATAAAATAATAATTAATTGTTTTATTGTGTTCTGGACTAACCCTGAATGCAGGACCGAAGGAATGTGTGTCTGCAACTCAGAGAGCCTCAAAGGAGTGAGGCAGCAGCTGAGTAAGGCGCCCTGAGTGTCCAGGGCGCCCTCAAGGTGAACCAGAACCAAGCGAAGCAAAATGAGCTTCAGTTGCTTACTGGGCAAGGCGCCCTCAGCAGCGAAGGCGCCTTCGTCAGCGAAGGCGCCCTCAGCAGCCAAGGCGCCTCCAGCCCAAGCCTGCGAAGCTCAAGCTTTATCCACAGCCGAGATTTCAGCGCGGAAGAAGTCAGCCAAGGCGCCCTCTACGACCAAGGCGCCTCCATGGTCAAACTTAATCCCTGTTCGAGCGGGATAAAAGTTGACCGAGCGATCTGCGGATCGCTTGACACGTGGCAGGGCGCCCCCGACGTCCAGGGCGCCCCTGGGTGCTATAAATAGCACCCAACGCCCAAGCCTTCAGCATCAACTTCGCTCCCAAGCTTCCACGCTCTTCTACGCTCGCACCGTGCTCCGGAAACGCTTCACCTCGAGCTAACGACGTCCTGCTGCCCCGAAAGAGTCGACCTACTCCGGACGTCGGTAAAAAGAAGAGCGTAATTTTTTTATTTAATATTCTATTGCATTTAATTTTGTAAATCAAATTGTGTAACTTATTTGCGCCAAATATAGAATTGCCCAAAGTAAACGGTCAACGACCGTGGGCCTTGGAGTAGGAGTCGACACAGGCTCCGAACCAAGTAAATCGATTGCGTCTCTGTGTCTTTCCTTTAATTTCCGCTGCGTACCTACTCTTATTCAAATCCGAAAGTTTTCCGATATTCACCCCCCCTCTATCGGGCTCCTCGATCCAACAAGTGGTATCAGAGCGGGGTTTTCAAACTTGGTGCAACCACCAGTTTGAAATTTTTTTTTCGGATTTTTTTTGAATTTAATTTTTTTTTCTTAATTATCTTTATCCCGCACTGCTAATCCAAGACCAAGTCTTGGGACACCTTTGTTTGTAAGTTTCCATTTACAGAACAAATGTCTATGCAAGAGGGATTCAGCACCGCTAGACCTCCACTCTTCAGTGGAGAAGACTTTTCCTACTGGAAAAGTCGCATGGAGGTCCACCTGAAAACTCAGGTGGACATGTGGATCATTATCCAGTCCGGTTTGGAGATCCCCCGAAATGCGGAAGGACAACCACAAAGCTACTCCGAGTGGGACAATACTCTAAAGCGCAAAATAGAGGCCGACGCAAAAGCAACGCAAACCCTACAATGCGGGCTGACAAAGGAAGAGCTGAACCGAGTGGGCCCCTTCAACAGTGCAAAAGAGCTATGGACAAAACTGATCGAGCTGCACGAAGGGACTTCGGACACCAGGATCAGCAAGAGGGATCTACTGCTGAATAAACTCTACACTATCAAGATGGCCGACAACGAAACAGCAGCCCAGCTCCACGCACGAATCCAGGAGGTAATGAACGGTCTTCACACAATAGGTCACAAGGTTGAAAACCGTGACCTAATAAGGTATACTCTAAACGCCTTTCCTAGAAACACCTTGTGGGCATCTATGGTAGATGCATACAAGGTCTCTAGAGATCTTTCTAAAATAAAATTAGATGAGTTGTTTTCCGAACTAGAACTGCACGAACAAACTAACACCAATGTGGTCGAGAGAGGTGTTGCTTTTCTTGCAGGCAAAACTCAAAAGACAACGAAGAAGAAGCCCGAACCTGAACCCGAGTCTAACTCTGACTCAGATTCAGAAGATGAAGAAGGAGAACAAACTAAGCTGGTCCGGCTCGCTCGAAACTACTACAAGGAGCTGAAGAACCGAACCAACAAAAGGAAAACCGGCCGAAGAAAGGACGAACCAACTGAACCCGCGAACAAGCCTAATGTGACCTGCTACGAGTGCAAGAAAAAGGGCCACTACAAGTCAGAGTGTCCAAATCTCAAAGAGTCCAAGAAGACGAGAAGAAAGAAGGCGCTACAAGCAACCTGGGACGAGTCTTCCTCAGAAGAAGAAGAAGAGGCACCCCAGTCCAATCTCCTAGCTTTGACCGCCTCAGAAAAAGTCGAGTCAGAATCAGAACAAGAGGACGGCGAGCTGACCTTCACAGAAGACGGAGAAATAAAGGTAACTGGTTTTAATAAATTGCAATTAAGCGAGTTGATTTCTTTTCTTTCTCGAGACTTGGCTAAAGCCAAACTCCGAGTCGAATCCCTCCGACAGGAAGTAAAACTCCTGAAAGAGGGAGCTGACTCTAAACCCTTAACCGAGAAGGTTCAGGAAGGAACTTCTACTCAAGTTGAAAAACTTGAAAAGGAGAACTCCTCCCTGAAAACTCAGGTTAAGGAATTTAGAACAGCTTTAGAACGATTTACATCTGGTTCCAAGGGTCTTGACATGATCCTTGGAAAACAGAAATCAGTTCTAAATCGATCCGGACTTGGCTACCGAACCAAATCCCGACAAAGATCATATTTGTCTGTACTGAATCAGTCCAGAGGAAAAATTCAGGCATGGGTACCTAAACTGTGCCTGAACCAACCTACTGGATCAAATCAGTATTGGATCCCCAAGGACAAGATTCACATCTTGCCTAACCATCACCGTGGCTTTAGTCCAGGGGGAGCCAAACTGAAAACTATTTTCATTATTAGATAAACTTGTTATTATTGATTTAAATTGCTTGATTGTTTGCCTGTTTATTTAAATTCTGCAAATTACCATGCTTAGACTTAGGCTAGTTTAAGGACCAAACAAACTTAACTGAAACTTGAAAACATAGTATTGGGTGGAGGTGAGATGATAGTACGTTGGGGAAACCAATTCTAATAAGATCAAGTTTACTTGGTCTCTTTAGACTGGTGAAACCAGCCGAAGCTACCGATCCAAAATCCAAACTAGTTAGACCAGAAATTTTTCAAAGAATAATTTGAAAATGAAATTTCGTTAAAAGGCTTTGTCAAGGAAAGGGTGGATGATCCCATAAGGCTTCGGCCAAAGAAGGCCTAGTGCCTCGCCAAGACCTGGAAGCCAATTTTTGAAATTCAAATTCAAATTAATTTTGTCAAATTCGAATCTAACACAAAATTTCAGCTAAGTATAGATTTAAAACATCTTTTCAAAAATTTCAAAATTAATTAATTAAACTTTCAAAATTAATTATCTTTCAAAATTAATCAAAATTTTCAAAACTATCAAAAACTGTCTCACAAAACCTATAAGGTTAACGTGATTGAAAACCCTAGATTTGGGTGAGACAGACTAGGCAGTGAAACTCAATTTAAGCTATTCCTGATTCTAATTGGATCCAAATCAAGAAAATTCTTTATGCGTAGGAACATAAAATTTGGACCAATGGATGTTGGATAGTGGTTGCTCCAGACACATGACTGGAGACAAATTGAAGTTCACCAAGCTCAAACTCAAAAACCTAGGCTCTGTAGCTTTTGGCAATAATGCTACACTCAAGGTAATTGGGTCAGGTAATATTGAGCTTAAATCTGATTTCATTATTAAGAAAGTTTTATTGGTTGAAAACTTTAATTTTAACTTGTTTAGCATAAGTCAGTTATGTGATTCTGGTTATATAGTTACCTTCAACAATTCCAACTGCCTGATTAGAAATGAACAAGACTCAGAAATCATACTTAAGGCACTAGGAAAAATAATGTATACACTATAAATCTTCCCCTTATACCCAAATGCATGTTAACACAATTAGAACAGTCAAACCTCTGGCATAGGAGATTAGGTCATACCAATTTAAGAACTATCTCAAAAATTACCCAACTTGGCTTAATCAAAGGTATCCCCAAAATCAAAAACAATGAAAACCTAATATGTGAATCATGTAATCAAGGTAAACAAACCAAATCCAATCATAAACTAATCCAGTCTGATTTAACTCAAACCACACTTGAGCTCCTGCACCTTGACCTATTTGATTCACATGGAGCCAAGTGACTAAGCGGGAACCGATACTGCTTAATAATAGTTGATGATTACTCTAGGTTTACCTGGGTCAGGTTCTTAAAAACCAAAGATGAATCTCTAAACCTATTTATTGAATTCTGTAAACTAATTGAAAATCAAAACAACACTAAAATTAAAAGACTTAGGAGTGATCACGGGGGGGAATTTGAGAATCAACGGTTTGAGGAATTCTGTAAAATAAATGGGTATTTACATGAATTTTCATGTCCTAGAACCCCCCAACAAAATGGGATAGTCGAGCGAAGGAATAGAACATTACAAGAAGCCGCTAGGGCGATGCTCAACGAATTTAAATTAGCAAATCAATTTTGGGCAGAAGCAACTAGTACAGCCTGTTATATCCAAAATAGGGTTTTGATTAACAAACGACACAACAAAACCCCCTATGAACTATACTACCATAGACTCCCAAACCTACATTACCTAAGGGTCTTTGGGTGCAAAGTCCATATCCTAAACACCAAAGACTATTTAGGAAAATTTCAATCCAAGTCAAACCCAGGTATTTTCCTAGGATATTCAACAACAAGTAGAGCCTATAGGGCTTACAACAAACAAACTAAGAAAATTGAAGAAACAACAAACTTAATTTTCGATGAAGAAATCAATTCAACATCTAATAATCCAGACCCAATTTCATCAAACTCTGACCAAGAAAATAATGAACAAATTATTGAACCATTAATTGAATCCTTAAACGAACTAACCATTGAACCAATTAATGAATCAACTGAATCAAGTATCCAACCAACAAATAAACCAGCCCAAAGAGTCGAATCAAATAGTGAACCAAACCGACTAGCCGGACCTGAGGCTGAACCAAGCTCTAGAAGAACTAAGAAACCCAGACTCAGTCACCCAACTGATCAAATTGTGGGTGATCCAACTCTAGGAGTCAGGACTAGATCCTCCTATAGAAACCTTAGTCAAATAGCTATGATATCGAAAATTGAACCCAAAACTATAGATGAAGCCCTACCTGACCCTGACTGGATCATAGCTATGCAAGAAGAATTAGCCCAATTTGAAAGGAACCAAGTCTGGGAACTAGTGCCTAAACCTGAAGGCAAATCCATCATAGATACTAAGTGGGTCTTTAGGAATAAACTAAATGATCAAGGAGAAATAGTCAGAAATAAAGCCCGCTTAGTAGCAAAGGGTTTCAGCCAAGTAGAGGGATTAGATTACGATGAGACATATGCCCCAGTAGCTAGACTTGAGTCCACTAGAATGTTGTTAGCCTTTGCATCCCATAAAGGATTTAAATTATATCAAATGGATGTAAAGTCAGCCTTCTTAAATGGATTCATTAAAGAAGAAGTGTATGTAGGACAACCCCCAGGGTTTGAGGACATAGATAAACCTAACCATGTTTATAAACTAACCAAAGCATTATATGGGCTAAAACAAGCACCTAGGGCATGGTATGAACGGTTATCAACCTATTTAACATCCAAAGAATTTAAACAAGGCCAAATTGACTCAACCTTATTTATTAAAATCCTAGGAAAAGATATATTTATTGCCCAAATTTACGTAGATGATATAATCTTTGGATCCACCAACACCAACTTCTTAAAAGAATTTGTCAAGATAATGGAAGAAGAATTCGAAATGAGCTTGGTTGGTGAGCTTACTTTTTTCCTAGGACTACAAATCAAACAAACTAGGGATGGCAACTACGTTCATCAATTTAAATATGCTAAAGAGTTAATAAAGAAATTTAAAATGGATAACTCTAAAAGTATAAGTACCCCTATGGCCACTAATGTAAAAATAGATAGTGACCCTGATGGTAAACCAGTAGACATTAAACTCTATAGGAGTATGATAGGTAGCCTACTGTACCTTACAGCCAGTAGACCTGATATTTTGTTTGCTGTAGGGATGTGTGCTAGATACCAAACCTGTGCTAAGGAAACACACTTAGCAGCCCTAAAAAGAATACTAAGATATGTAAAGGGCACCCTAGATGTAGGGATTTGGTATTCTAGGACCTCCACTTTTGATTTGACAGGATACTCAGATTCTGACTATGCTAGCTGTAAATTAGATAGAAAGAGCACACGTGGAAGCTGTCAACTGTTAGGTCAAAGTCTAGTTAGTTGGTGCAGCAGAAAATAACACTGTGTAGCTCTATCCACAACTGAAGCTGAGTATGTGGCCTTAGGAGAGTGTGTTGCTCAACTGTTATGGATGATGCACACACTTAAGGACTTCCAACTCAACTACACCCAAACTCAAGTATTTATTGACAATATAAGTTCAATTAATTTAACTAAGAACCCAATCCAACACTCCAGAACCAAACACATAGAAGTCAAACATCATTTTGTTAGAGACCATGTAGCCAGGGGTGAAATAGTACTTAAGTATATTGACTCTAAATCCAACTTAGCTGATATATTCACAAAACCCTTACCTGAATCAGAGTTTAGTTCACTAAGAACGCAGTTAGGATTGTGCTATATAGAATAGGTTAAAAGTATTCTTAAAATTGTTTTTAAAAATATATTTTAAAAAACTGCTTTACTAAATTTCAAAATCAGTTTTTCGACTTAGTGTTATTTTTATTTAAAAACTACCCCTTTTAAAATTAGTGCTTTTTCGAAAATGGACCTAGCCTAGGCCCTAACTGTAGAACTGCATACACCTATAGACTTAGAAGCCAGCATCTCACAAGCACCTTAGGGTACTTTTGATTGATAACCTAGAAAGGGTTGAGATGCTTAGGTCTTTGCCTTAATTCAAGATGCTTTAAGTCAGTGCATCTGCAGTAATTGGGGCACTAAATACAACTTATACAGCAATCAAGTTAAGTGTCAAGCTTAGAAAATCTAACTTGAACAGAAACACTTAACTTGACTAACCCTAGCAAAAACTACTGTATATAACAGTTAGTAAGTAGCTAATTGGGTTAGACAGGTCCCAACAGAGAAAATTGATTGATTTAGTGTAAATCTAACTGATTCAGTACAGCAAATTATTATTTATTTTCTTTATTCATGCTGCATTTATCTGTTTTGATATATGGCAAAGGGGGAGAGAAAGAGATAGAAAAAGAGAAAAATTATTTTTTCTAAATTTTAAATTATTTTTCTCAAAATTTTTCCGTTATTCAAAAAGGTTCAAAAACATACTTATCCTTTATGAAAAAGCTTAAACTTTTTGAAGAAGTACTTAAGTTCTTAAAAACTTTCTAGCTTTTTTTTCAAGCTTTCAAAATTTTTGGCTAAGTTTTTCTTCAAACTTTCAAAATTTTGCTAAGTACTCTAGCTTCAAAAACTCTTTACTCTAGCTTCAAAATTTTTGTTAAGCTTTCAAAATTTTGCAGAGTACTCTAGCCTTTCAAAAGGTTCTTACTTAAGCTTGTCAAAAATTATTTTTACTCTAAAGCTTAAGTTTTTTTTCAAAATTGTTAAGTACTAAAGTGTTTCAAAACCTACTAAGTACTTAAGCTTGTTATATCCTACCAAGTATTTAAGCTAACATTTTGGGTACTTTAAAACATAAGACTTTAAAATTTCTTAAGTACTCAAATTATGCTTTAAAAACTCTACTATGTATTTTTAAGTTACTTCTAACTTAAAGTTTTCAAAGTACACATAAAGTCTTTAAAACCCCACAAATTTTTAAAAAATCTAGGGGGAGATTTTCTCCAGGGGGAGAAAAAAAAAAGATAAAACTTTGTTATGTTTTGCTTAAACTTAACTTTTTGAACTAGGGTTGCCATAAATCAAAAAGGGGGAGATTGTTGGTGCAGAAATGCACATAAGTCAAACCTGTGTTTTGATAATGGCAACATAGGTCAAAAGTTAAGTCTTTCTTGTTTTCTAACAAGTTAATCAAGTGTGTAGAGACAAAGTCCTAGCAAAGGGCTGCTAGGCAACTGGCGAAGGACTGCCAGTATCCACGACCTAGCGAAGGACTGCTAGGCACTGGCGAAGGACTGCCAGCAACGAAGTCCTAGCGAAGGACTGCTAGGTAACTGGCGAAGGACTACCAGTTTACAAGACCTGACAAAGGACCGTCAGGCAAAAGTCCAACCAAAGGAACGGTCGGCATCAGGTAAATTCTCCCGAGAGGAGTAGGTGAGGACGCGTTCCCCGTCGAGGGAACAGTAGGCGTCGGTTCGACCTAGGGCTCCATTTTGGAGACCAAAGTCAGAACCAAGACAGCTAAGGCTGTATAAAATAATTAATTAATTGTTTTATTGTGTTCTGGACTAACCCTGAATGCAGGACCGAAGGAATATGTGTCTGCAACTCAGAGAGCCTCAAAGGAGTGAGGCAGCAGCTGAGTAAGGCGCCCTGAGTGTCCAGGACGCCCACAAGGTGAACCAGAACCAAGCGAAGAAAAATGAGCTTCAGTTGCTTACTGGGCAAGGCGCCCTCAGCAGCGAAGGCGCCTTCGTCAGCGAAGGCGCCCTCAGCAGCCAAGGCGCCTCCAGCCCAAGCCTGCGAAGCTCAAGCTTTATCCACAGCCGAAATTTCAGCGCGAAAGAAGTTAGCCAAGGCACCCTCTACGACAAAGGCACCTCCATGGTCAAACTTAATCCCTGTTCGAGCGGGATAAAAGTTGACCGAGCGATCTGCGGATCGCTTGACACGTGGCAGGGCGCCCCCGACGTCCAGGGCGCCCCTGGGTGCTATAAATAGCACCCAACGCCCAAGCCTTCAGCATCAACTTCGCTCCCAAGCTTCCACGCTCTTCTACGCTCGCACCGTGCTCCGGAAACGCTTCACCTCGAGCTAACGACGTCCTGCTGCCCCGAAAGAGTCGACCTACTCCGGACGTCGGTAAAAAGAAGAGCGTAATTTTTTTTATTTAATATTCTATTGCATTTAATTTTGTAAATCAAATTGTGTAACTTATTTGCGCCAAATATAGAATTGCCCAAAGTAAACGGTCAACGACCGTGGGCCTTGGAGTAGGAGTCGACACTGGCTCCGAACCAAGTAAATCGATTGCGTCTCTGTGTCTTTCCTTTAATTTCCGCTGCGTACCTACTCTTATTCAAATCCGAAAGTTTTCCGATATTCACTCCCCCCCTCTATCGGGCTCCTCGATCCAACAGGAGTGTCAAGCAGAAATGTGTGGCGGACTCTACCATGAAGGCTTAGTATGTGGCAACCTCTGAGGCAGTCAAGGAAGCTGTATAGCTCAGAAACTTCTTAATAGACTTGAATGTGATTCCTGGATTGCCCAGAGTTATCATAATTTATTGTGATAACAGTGGTGAAGTGACAAACTCGAAGGAACCATGAGGCCATAAGACAAGTAAACACATAGAGCACAAGTACCACCTGATATGATAGATCATAAAGCGAGGAGAAGTAGTTGTCGCCAAGATTGCATCAGAGGACAAACCTGGTGAATCCTTTCACTAAGGCCCTTCCAGCGAGAGCTTTTAATAGATATGTGGAGGGAATGAGAGTCAGATGTATGGAAGTTTGATAGAAGCATAGTCTTTTAGTATAAGTGGGAGATTGTTAGGGTCTATAATAAAAGCCTAGCTTTTGTATGAACATCTACATTTTGGAATGAGAATCACAAGATCATTGTATGCAATTTATATTTATTATATATGGGCATATTGTCTAATACTTTACATTGTAGATGACATGTTATGTGGTACCACATAGAAGATTATGTTATCATTCCCTTATAGAGTATAAGTAGAGGCTAACAACCAAGATGGTTTTGGACAAACCATTGGCATAGTTATAGTGTAATTTGGTATTGGTCTATCTTGATCATAGAATTACACTAGTACACTTTATGGGTATTGAGCAGGACCGATATAGAGGTGATTCAATTTATACTAACTATATAATTGAATCAGACCTCAGATATTATGGTGTATATGCTCTTAATCCCGATATAATAACGGACACATGTACTTAATATCTATTTCTTTGATTTACTAGTGGGCGAGATTTATTTATTAAATCAATGGGCCCGATAAATTGGGAAATAATATTATTTACATGGTTTGCCATTGATTATAGAAGGAAACTGTGTCTTAATGTGTTAGGATGATGATATCCCCTTGAGGAGCTCATAAAGCTCATCATGTTAGATCCTGCAGGTGGACTTGGTCCGACATGAAGATAAGGTTGAGTGATACTACTTATGGAGTTAGATATTAATTAATTAAATTATCAGTAATTTAATTAATTAATGGCATTTGATATCTTAAACACGGGGAGATTTTGTACAAATAATAGGCGGAGCCCATAATTAATTATGGGGGTTGGTGAAGTAGTGCAATGATAATCCTTTTGTGGATTGGATTATCATTAATGGATCGGGCTTTGATCCATTTGGAGGCCAAGATCCAACTCCTCCTCATGGTCCCTATTGTAGCCTATATATACCTCATGGAGTCATGAGACCAAGGTAGACCTGACCCCGGGCCGGGTCCAGCCCGGACCCGGCCCGTGTCAATGGGTCGGGTGACCCGTTGACCCGGTTTGCTGGGCCGAACCAGAACCGGGCCGGCAGGATGCCGGGCTGATTTCGGTTCCAGCCCCCAGAAGCGGCCGGTTCGCCTGAACCGGCGGTTAACCGCCGGTTCAGTGCCGTTGGAGGGTTTTTTTATTTTTTATCTTTTTTCAACGGATGAGATCATTTGACCGTTTTTATCAATGGTTATGATTTAGTCAACGTTATGATCCGAACTCTATAAATAGGGAGCTCATTTCATAATTTTCACACACAACACAACTTCTCTTCTCTCAATCTCTCATTCTCAACTCTCTCTCAACATCTCTCCGCATTCTTCATTTTTCGACGATAATGGAAGGAGGTCACGGAGCTTCATCATCTCGATCTCGGTGGGGGAAAGAAATTGCATACGAGGATCCCAACCTTCAAATTCAATCCATCGATGATGAGACCGAGGCTCAGCCCCAACACCCTCCGATCCCCGAAACACAAGGAAGTACCGATGCGATTACTTCTAAGGTTCGGGGAAATTCTCCTTTTAAATCGTCTATTTTCACTAACCATTTTGAGAAGGTCACACTTCCGTCGGGAGAAATGCATGCAAAATACATGCATTGCAATGCTTCCTACAAATTCCAAGCCGGCGGCGGCTTTGGGTCGTTGAAACGACATGTAGAAACGAAGCACCCGACGAAATATGGGCTTGACCGCTCTCAAACACAATTATCTAGATTTTCTACTGGTAATAGTACTGATTCTGGTTTATTTTTATATTCGGATAATAAATTAAGAGAATCATTTGCTAATTTGTTTCCGTAGAATATCTTTCTTTTAGTTTTGGATCTAAATGCACATTTGAAGATTTTTGTAAAGAATCTCTTAATCCTACTACTAAAGGTGTACCTAGGACTACACTTACTCGTACAATTAAAAGATTAGTAAAACAAGGAAAAAAGAATTTAATTGAACAATTTAGTAAATTAAATAATAAAGTTTCTTTATGTTCCGATATTTGGAGTGATCATTGGCAAACTCATTCTTATATGGGTATAACATGCCATTGGATTGATAACTCTTGGATCCTTAAAAAAAATTATTAGCTTATAGAGTTTTTGATGAATCACATACTGCTCATAACAATGCACAATTATTACACATAGTTTTAGAAGAATATGGATTGACTCATCAAATATTTTCAATGTCATTAGACAATGCTAGTTCTAATACCACTTCAATAGATGAACTAAAATTTATTTGTCAACCAGTTATTGGTGGTTTATTTTTTCATATTCGTTTTGTATGCCATATTTTAAATTTATGGGTTCAAGATGAATTAAAACTTTTACAAAATTATATTCAAATAATTAGAATCGCAATTTCATACTTATGGTCTCATCTATCTATGATAAAACAATGGGGTAGATTTTGTAAAGCAAATGGAATGAGACATAAAAAATTTCCACGTGATGTTCCAACACGTTGAAATTCAACATATCAATTATTACAAGATTCTTTTCAATATAAAGATTTACTATGTTTATTTTTTGCACAAAATAGTAATACTAATATATATTTATTTTCACAACAATGGAATATTTGTAGTAATATTTGTGAAATTTTAAATGTTTTTAACGATGCAACTGAACAACTTTCTGGTGTTTATTATCCTACTACTCATTTAATTTTAGTGAATTTTTATAGTATAGTATTAATATTAAATGAACATGTAAATGATGAAGCTTTAACTTTATGTATAATAGCTATGAAAACTAAATGTGAAAAATATTTTTATTTAATTCCTGAAATTTATTTAATTGCATTTGCTTTATATCCTAGATTTAAATTAGAAGTTTTACAAGAAATGTTAACATTATATTATGACGCTTTAATTCCTATTAAAGATTCTTCCTCTCCGGATCCAGCTAATATTGTATATAATATTAAAAATTATTTATATGATCTTTATAATCAATATTATGTTAAATATGGAACACAAACTAATATTTCTGAAACACAACAACCTACTATTACTAATTTAAAACTTACAAAAGCACAACTTTTATTAAAAGAATGGACGAAACGTCCACGAGGATCCTCAAGTTCCACACAGGAACTTGAGAATTATTTTATAACTTCTTTTGATTTTAATGAAGCAGATAGCGAAGACTTCGATATCTTGAAGTGGTGGTCACAGATGGCTCAAAGCTTTCCCGTTCTCTCCGTGATCGCAAAAAAAAATTTTAGCTTCTCCAATGTCAACTGCTGCTGTGGAGCAGACGTTCAGTGCCGGTGGCAACATATTAGATGAACGACGATCAATTATGACTCCCGACTCATTGGAAGCTCAAGCATTTCTTGATGATTGGACTAGTGCCGAGAAGCGAATCCAAGGAATGCAACTTTCAGAAGACGAAGTCGAAGAATTTGATACCGAAGGAATAAATACAATGAGAATGGGAGGAAATGGAAGTGAGTGAGAAAGGATAAAAATGTAAAAAATGTAAAAGGGTAAAAATGTAAAAGAACTACGTGAGCTTTGATTCCCCTATATCCTAAGGGGATACGTAAGCAACTTATATAAGTGGAAGCCCTTTTTTTAATAAAATTTATTTTTTTTAATTTAAATTTTAATTTTTTTAATATAATAATCTTGAACCGTGGTGAACTATGGCAAACCGTGAACCGAACCGTGAACCGTAACCGACTTAGGCAGTTAAGGTTAAGGGTCGACCTCCCACGAACCGTCGAACAGGCGGTTCCGAACCATCGAACTGTCGGTTCCGAACCATCGAACTGTCGGTTCCGAACCATAGTCGGGTCTAGACCAAGTCATAACAATTGTCCTAAAGCCTCTCTCTATTCCCTCTCTTTCTCTCATCCTCTATCCTAGGGTTTGGGCGCCGCTGGCTACAAGGGAAGGAGAGCTCACGGTTTGGAGGTGGAAGAAGACAATTCTTCTTAGTCTTCTCTTCCTTTCTTCTTCCTCCCTTGGGCATGCACAACAAAGAAGGAGGAGGACCGGTCAGCGGCAAGGAGATCCCTCCTTTTGGCGGCGGCGACAAGGAAGAGGAGGAGAGGCTTGCGGCTAGGTTTGGTGGGATGACGAAAGTCTCTTCTTTCTTCTTTATCTTCTCCTTCTCCTTCTTCCTATCATCTCCTTGGTGGTCGGCACTCCTTCACCTAGTGCAAGGGTGGTCGGTGCAAGCAAGGAGGTGGAATTCTTCCTCTTGGTGGTCGGCAGCAACTCCCTTGACGATTAGGGTTCAACGCAAGTCAAAGAGGAGAAGAAGGTGGCCTTGGTGACTTTGTTTCTTGGAAGATCGTCGCCCACATGACGTCCTAGAAGAGGGTAGGATATACAATAGAAGATCGTGAGGTAAACAAGAGGTATAATTCTTGTTTATGGTTCCTTCTTACATCAAGTTTATTGTTTGTTGTTAATTAACATGGACCCCAAAGATAAACACAAAAACTGATGATCATTTCATCGCCTATCCGCGGTTAATGGATTAGATGAGTTAGATTCCTTGAACAACAAGTTTGATCAAGCGGTTACTCGAATTGATTAATACGATGATGAAAACGGTTGCTTGTGTGATTCATCTCCATTAGGATTTGTTTTAATTAATAAAATTTTAATCCGGGGACATGGAGAGGATTCCCATGCGCATAACCGAAAAGAAACCAACAAGATCTTCCCGAGTACATTTCGAATCTTCGGAGTCATTTTCACGGTGTGTTTTGAACTCTGAGACATGGCGAAGATGGGATATCTCCGGACGACAATGGTATAATCTGGTAAGGTTAGTTGACTTATACCTTTAGTAACCAATGGGTAATATTGTAACAGGTATGACTCGGCATGGACATGCTCTCGTACCGAGACGTGGTCAAAGGCGTCCACGTAAGACTACTATAGGATCTCCCGTGACAGGGTCACCTGACAGACCGACGGAGATGGGGTCGTTCAGTCATGGACAAACTCCTCCGAGTGTTTCGAGACCCCATCTCCACTACTGTTAGCGGTTTCGACCATTCCACCCACGGCCACCACACCAGTCATCCACATAATACCAGCATCGGTGCCTGCTACCACCTACTCAGCTGGACCATCAGTAGTACCCATTGCTACACCCCTAGCGGTGCCTGCAGTTCCTTATCCGGCTGTACCACCGTCGACACCATCTACCCTACATACAGAAACGCCCATACCTTCAGTAATGTCGGCATTTAGGTATGCATCTGTATTTCCATCAGTGCCCACACCTACTCAGCTGGACCATCAGTAGTACCCATTGCTACACCCCTAGTGGTGTCTGCAGTTCCTTATCCGGCTGTACCACCATCGACACCATCTACCCTGCATACAGAAACGCCCATACCTTCAGTAATGTCGGCATTTAGGTATGCATCCATATTTCCATCAGTGCCCACACCCCCAGCGGGGCCCACAGTGGTTAGTTCATCAACTCCCTAATCAGTTCCCCTTACGGGCTATTATGTGGCACTGTCTGCTGTTCCTACTCCGACAGTTTACCCAGCCCCATCAATGGTTCCGGCTCCAGGATTTCCCACAGTACCGCCTACAGTTGTTGTGGCGGCACCTACCTCAGTTCCATGGGTAGCTCATGTTGTTCTGACGGACTGGGTCAGAGCTAGAGCATGGATACCAACACTTGCAAAATCAGTGAAAGGCTGATTTACTATGTTTCATGGAGGATCTGACCCTCGGGATGTCCGTTCCTGGATAGAGACTTTAAAAGGTACCTTCTATTACATGGCCTACTTTGAGTGGGAGAAGGCGGAGCTAGCTACTTACCATTTGCTAGATGAGACAGTTTCTTAGTGGGCCTCGCAGTGACGATCATTGGGGAGTAGTGCCTCACCTGGGCTATCTTCCGAGAAGCGTTCGAGAGCCAGTACATTTCGATAGTCTATCAGATGTCTCAGTGTCAGGAGTTCTTCACTCTTCAGCAACGGAGTTGCACGGTCATGGAGTATAATGCAGAATTCAATCATTTAGATGAATTCTACCACGAGTTAGTTGCTGAGGATAGATCTCGTATGCTTCACTTTACCTAGGGACTAGTTGGGTACATCAGACTTCGGATCACTAGATTCAGTTGTTGGTTGGGTTCCGAGGCAGATACTCGGTCGCGCATGGAAAACCTCTCCATGTCCACAGATTAAACATTTTCAATCCGAATGGAGAACAATCTCCCAAACGACTGTCTCATCATCGTGCTAACCGATTCGAGCGACCGTTTAAACAAACATATTGTTCTAGCAATCAATCTCATCCAACTGATTAGCCGCGGAATAGACGATGAGTGCATCGCCGGTTCTTTTGTTTATCATCGGGGTCCATGACAATTATGTAAGATGTGTATACTGAAAGACATGATTTCTTTATATGAACATCTTCATTTTAAAAAGAGAATCTCAACTACACTATATGCCTATTTATATTAGTACATGCATGAAGTCCATTACTAAGCATTGTAGATAACATGGTGTGTGGCGTCACACGGAAGATCATGTTATCAGTTCCTTGCTTAGTATAAGTAGAGGCTCACAACCGAGATGGAATTGGATAAACCATCGGGATGGTTGTAGTGTAATTAGGTGTGCTTGGTTTTGACCATAGAATTACACTAGTGTGCTTTGAGTACATTGAGCTGGACAAGAACCAGAGGTTATCCAATTTGTACTAACTCGATAATTGGATAGGACCTCAAACTTTATTATGGAGTACGATCCCTAAATCCCGATATAATAACGGGCATATATTATTAATTATTATTTACATGATTTACTAATGGGCGAGATCTATTATGTTAGATTGATAGGCCCGGTAAGTTGGGAGATAATATTAATAATATGATGTGCTATTGATTTTTGACGAAATTCGTGTCCTGGTGAGTCGGGATAATGATGCCCCCTTGATGAGATGAAAAGGTTCATCATGCTAAACCCTGCAAGTGGATTTGATCCGGCATGATGATAAGGTTGAGTGGTACTAGTCAAGGATCCAGAAGTTAATTAATTTGAATTGTCAGTAATTTAAATTAATTAATGGGCATTCAATATCTTAAACATGGGGGATGGACGACTCATAATATATGGAGCCCATATGAAAATATGGGTGTTGGTGAGGAAGTTCAATTAAGATCCTTTAGTGGAATGGATCTTAATTAATGGATCGGGTTTAGATCCATTGGTGGGCCAAGATCCACCTCCTCCTCTTGGTCCCTACCTTAGCCCTATAAATACCAAAGGGGATCATGAAACCAAGGTTAATCATCCAACTCAAATATTTTCTCTCCTCTCCTCTCCTTCTCTCTCCTAGGTCACGGCAATAAGGGGCTCTCTTTTCCCTTGCTTTCTTCTTCCTCCCTCAAGTCCATCGTGAGCAAGGACCACTAGACAAGGAGAGGAGAGTCTCCTCTCCTTTGTGGTGAGCGTCGGTGAGAGAGGAAGGGGCCGGCGGTGGCGCAAGGCTGAGAGGGAGAGGGTTTTGATTGGGTTTTGAGTTGGAAGGAGAGGTTCTATCCTCTCCATCTTCTTCTCTACTTCCTCCTTGGTTGCTGTTTTGGTGGTCAACGACTTCAGGTGGCTTGGAAAGCCAGTGGCGCAACCATAGAAGGAGGAGAGGCCGGTGGTAACTCCTTGGTGGAGTTAGGGTTCGGCTAAGGAAGAGAGAAGAAGGAAGATAGTGCCTTGGTGATCTCGGTTCTCGGTAGACCGTCACCCACACGACGTCTAGGAAGGGAGGGACATAAGGTAGAAGGCCGCGAGGTGATCGGGAAGGTATAACTCTTTCCCAAGCTCCCTTGATTATTTGTGTGCCATGTTTGTTTACCTCGTCATTTTATGTTAGTTACATAATTATTTTGATTCCGAATCATAGTCAATAATTAATTAACTAGACCCCAACCATAAACACAAAAGCCGGGGTATCCACTAGTCACCTTTTTCGCGGTCAAACGGTCAAGCAAATTATAAGGTCGATTTTTGTAATTGGCTGAGTTTTAATTTGGATCATTCGATACGGCACGAGATGGTGGTTGGGAGAAGGGTCTCCATTCGGATTAATTTTTAATCCGTAGAAATGGAGAGGTCTATCGGATCGACCAAGTATTCACTTAGGAAACCCTCCAAGCCATACCCAACAAATTAATTATCATAATTAATTAAATAATAATTAACATGCAATGATAATTAATTAAACAAGATCAAAGGAACCAAAAGAGAAGATATACCTCTCGTTTACCTCGCGATCTTCTATTATATGTCCCACCACTTCTTGGGCGTCGTGTGGGCGGCGATCTACCAAGATGCGAAGTCACCAAGGCCGAGCAAAGCCTCCTTCTTCTTTCCTCTTCCTTGCGCTGAAACCCTAGCCACTAGGGTTGTTGCCGCCGACCACCAAGGAAGAAAATTCTTCCTCCTAGCTTGGACTGGCCACCAATAAGTGAAGAGGAAGATGATGATGAAGAGAAATAAATCTCTCCTTTACACAAAACCCAAACCGAAAACCTCCTTCCTCTTCTTCTCCTTGCCGCCGGCCAAAGAAAGGAAAAGAACCTTTTCCTTTGTGATCGCCGACCACCACAACCTTCCCCTTTGCTCTAGGTTAGTGCACGCCCATGAGGAAGATGAGAGGATGATAGGGGAAGATGAAAACCACACCCAAAAATCCCTCTTCTTCCTTCACCTTGCGTCAACACCACCAATGACCTAGGAGAGAGAGGATGAGAGAAGAGAGAGAGAGGCTCTAGGGTTCTCTTGTGTTGGATGCCTTGGTCTCATGACTACATGAGGTATAAAAAAAAAAGACTACATGAGGTATATATAGGCTACAATAGGGACCATGAGGAGGAGTTGGGTCTTGGCCACCTAATGGATCAAGGGTCGATCCATTAATGATGATCCATTCCACTAGAGGATCAGTATTGATCTACCTCACCAAACCCCATATTTAAATATGGGCTCCACCTATTATGAGTACAAAATTCTCCCCATGTTTAAGATATCAAATGTTCGTTAATTAATTAAATTACTGATAATTTAATTAATTAACATCTAACTCCATGAGCAGTACAACTCAACCTTATTATCATGTCAGACCAAGTCCACCTACAGGATTTAACATGATGAGCTTATGAGCTCCTCAAGGGGACATCATCAACCTGACTCACCAAGATATGGTTTCTTTCTATAATCAATGACACACCATGTAAATAATATTATTTCCTAACTTACCGGGCCTATTGATTTAACAAATAAATTTCGCTCATTGGTAAATCAAAGAAATAAATATTAAGTATATGTGCCCGTTATTATATCGGGATTAAGAGCATGTACTCCATAATATCTGAGGTCTGATTCAACTATATAGTCAGTATAAATTAAATCACCTCTATATCGGTCCTGCTCAATACACACAAAGTGTACTAGTGTAATTCTATGGTTAAGATAAACCAATACCAAATTACACTACAACCATGCCAATGGTTTGTCCAAGACCATCTAGGTTGTGAGCCTCTACTTATACTCTACAAGGGACTGATAACTTGATCTTCTGTGTGACACCACACACCATGTTATCTACAATGTAAAGTATTAGACAATATGCACATAAATAACCAATTTAAATATGCAAACAGTGATCATATGATTCTCTTTCAAAATATAGATGTCTATATAAAAGCAAGGCTTTTAGTATACATCCTAACATCAATATTGCATCTTATCGTGAGGCTTTAGAGAAAGCCCTTTTGATAGAGATGGTTCAGCAATAGGTAAATGGAGAGAAGAAGAAAGGAACAGAGTCAACTCAGAGTTCAGCTCAGACTTAGCCACAGTAGACCTTTGAACACAAGCGTGGCAGTCAAGGTTAGTCAGCTCAAAGCATTTCTGGGGCGTCTTCCCAACCTCAGAAGTCTGGACGTTATGCAGGAGGTTCCTCACTGCCTTATGCAGGAGGTTCCTCATGGTCTTCTTGGCATGGATTGGCTTACCGTATACCATGCAACAGTTGATTGACGGACGTGGGTGGTCACCTTTCGACCTCCGAACCAACCCTCATTGGATTTCACCAGCATCCGAGATGATGACATATCTATTATTTTGTGCTCCAGGAACAAAGATTGCTGTCACAAGGCTTCCAAGGATTCTTATTATCGATGATCGGTGTAGGCGACAATAGTAGTAGCTAACTTTTGGGCACTCCGGTGGTTCGGGAGTTTCTAGAGGTGTTTCTAGAGGAGCTACCTGCTCTTCCTCCTAGGAGACAGATAGAGTTCACCATAGAGCTAATTCCGGGGACTACGCCAGCATCTAAGGCTGTTGGTTAGGTATGGCTCGGCGGTTTCCAAGACAACCATGGGGTCGTACCTGAGAGACCTCTCTATGTCTACGGATTAAAAATTTTAAACCGAATAGAGACACGCCCCTCTAACGACCGTCTCGTCGTCATGTTAATTAATCCAAGTTACAACTTAGCCAAAACCGAGGTTAAGGCCTTGTAACATTCTGGATTAATTAACCTCGGAAAAGACGATGATCGGATCGCCGATTTTTGTGTTTATCGTCAAGGTCCAGTTAGTTAATTATTATCCATAACTAACAATCAAAATAATTAACAAACATACATAAAATGATGAGGCATAAAATCATGGGACAATTAAGCATAACAAAAGTAAAAGGAGCTTGGGAGAATTATACCTCACCGTTTACCTTGTAGTCTTCTACCTTATGACCCTCCCCACCTGGACGTCGTGTGGGCGACGATCTACCAAGAAGCGGAGCAAAAACCCTAGCTAGGGTTTCGACCACCACCTTTCTCGCCTTTCCTCCTCTCGCCGTCGGCCACCTCAAGCTCCAAGCTCCGGCCGGCCAAGAGGCAGCAGTGAGAAGCTGCTAGGAAGATGAAGAAAAGGAAGAAGAAGCTGAGCAAGCTCCTTCTTCTTCCCAAAAAACCGCCGAAAACCCAAATTCCCTCTCCCTCACCGCCGGAGCCAAACAAAAGTCAAGCCTCTATTTTTCCGGCCACCGAAAACCTCTTCTCCTTGCTCCTTGATTGCACATGCAGTGGAGAAGACAACGGTGAGGGAAGGAGAGGAGATCAGAGAGGAAGAAGGGAGTGAAACTGAGTTTTCCTTCCCTCTTGCCGCCGGCGCCGCAAGGTGATGAAACCCGCCGCCGGCTTCCTCTCCAGCTGCTCCTCTGCTCCAAGATGAGCACCAAGGTGCTCCTCCCTCTCCTGCTAGTGCTTCACGCCCAAAGGGTGAGCCGAAGATGATGAGAATCCTCTTCTTCTTCCTCCTTCTTCTCGTCGGCGTAAGTATAACCTAGGAGAGAGAGAGAGAGAGCCAAGGGGAAAGGGTTTTGTGGGTTTTGTGATTAATCCGAATTAATTCTCAATTAATTCATTAAGCCATGTATCATGACTCCTATGGGGTATTTATAGGGCTTAGGTAGGGACCATGAGGAGGAGTTGGTTCTTGGCCCGCTAATGGATCCAAACCTGATCCATTAATGGTGACCCATTCCACTAAAGGATCCCATTGTACTTCCTCACCAATCCCCATATGTTCATATGAGCTTCACATATTACGAGTCGTCCATCTCCCTGTGTTTAAGATATCGAATGCCCGATAATTAATTTAATTTATTGACAATTAAATTAATTATCCTCTTAATCCTTGATTAGTACCACTCAACCTTTACATCATGTCGGACCATAGTCCACTTGCAAGATTTGACATGACGATATTTTTGAGCTCACCAAGGGGGCATCATCATCCCGACTCACCAGGACACGGATTCCGTCAATAATCAACGATATACCATATTATTAATATTATCTCCCAACTTACCGGGCCTATCGATCTAACAGAATAAATCTCGCTCATTGGTAAATCAAAGAAATAATAATTAATAATACATGCCCGTTGTTATATCGGGTTTAAGAGATCGTACACCATAATATTTATCCGAGGTCTAATCCAATTTACGAAGTCAGTACAAAAATTGTATGACCTCACTTTTGGTCCTACTCAATATACACAAGGAACACAAGTGTAATTCTATGGTTAAGATAAACCACACCTAATTACACTACAATCATCCCGATGGTTTGTCCAACTCTATCTCGGTTGTGAGCCTCATTCTTATATTTCGGCAAGGAACTTGATATCATGATCTTTTGTGAAACACTACGCACCATGTTATCTATAATGCCAAGTATTAGACATTTTGTGCACATAATAATATAAACATGCACTATGTGATTTTCCGATTCTATTGAAAATGTAAATGCATTCTAACCAAAAGCAAAGCTTTTAGTATACATATTAACAATCTCCCACTTATACTCAAAGACTTTGCTATTTTCAAGATGTCATACGTCTGACCTCTAGATTCTTCACATGCTTAAAAGCTCTTGCTACAAGGCCTTAGTGAAATGATCCACCTAGGTCATTCTCTGATGCAATCTTGGCAACAACTGCTATTCCTCTTCTGGGTGGTACTTGCGTTCTATGTGTTTACTCGCCTTATGGACTCGTGATTCCTTCGAGTTTGCAACTGCACCATTTTAATCAAACCAAATGTGAGAGTTCCGAGCAAACCAGGAATCATATCGAAGTCCATCTTGAAGTTTCTGAATCATGTAGCTATATTGGCTGCCACACAGGTTGCCCAATATCTAGCCTCCATAGTAGGGTCCATCACGTAGCCACTGCGCGACACTCTGCTATACAATCGTTCTACCTCCTAAAAGTAAACACAAAACCTATGGAATGCCTATATTTTCCCCTATCATGATTGGAATTCTGTATCCATATAAGCCACAGGGGATTGGCCTACCCAGTAAATCAGCATATAGTCCTTAGTCCTTCTTAGGCACTAATACATGCTTTTACCGTAGTCCAATTTTCTTGACCTGGGTTACTCCGATATCTGTTACCTATGCCCAAGGCACAACAGATATCTGGGCTCGTTGTTAGCATACATGAGGCTTCCTTTAGCTGATGCTAGAGGAACCGCCATTACCTACTTTATAACCCTTGATAATCTAAACATATCTCTTTAGATAGAGTAGCTCTAAAGCCGAAAAAGCACAAACCTTTTCCTTGGAGGTGTCCATGCTAAAACGAGCTAGGACAGTGTTTTTATATGAAGCTCAGGATAAGCACATCATCCTTGCCTGGAGAACCCTTAGATCTTTCATCTCCAAAGATGTGTCTTATTTCTCCCAAGTCCTTCATAATTGTGTGGACAACCATACCCTTACGTCTAACAATATTCTGTCATTGTTGCCAACTAACAAAATATCATCTACGTATAGTACACAAACACCACTACGTTTCTATCACATACAATATCATCCGTCCTTTGAACAAATCCTTATAACAGGATTTATCTCTTCAAAGCGGATGATCCTTGACATAGGTCTAGGGATTTGGTTCATGTTCACTTAGGACCCAATCCATAGACTTTCCAAGAACATGAGACTTTTAGGTTGAGCAACAACCCTCCCACTACGACAAGGTACCCTTTGTATGTCTTTAGTGACACGAGGTGCAGTACCTTGTGGTATCTCCACTTGTACAGTTGTTACTAAGATTGGAATGTATCTTAGAATAGTTTTACTCATGGACTTGTGGTTTATTACATAGTCATTTTTCTAAGAATTAGACATTCGTCCCAACGAATACCCTCTGACCCTTAGGACTATTAAACCACCTTTTTGTTCCCTTAGGGTAGCCTTACAAACATGTGCACTAGATTCCAACTTGTCAGTGTCTCTCCAGCACATGTGTTGATCTACTCATAATCTAAATATGCCCTAGACTAAGCCTTTGCTTAGTCCACATTTCTATGATTTTAGGAGACTACTGACCTAGAATCAAGCATATACACCGTTGTATCCAGGACATATCCCTTTGAACAAATCTGGCTAATCTTAGAGTGGCTTATCATCTTCTTAACTATTAGTTTAAGAGACCTTCATCCTTCCATGTGTTGCACCATTCTGTTGGGGCACACCAGGTGGAATGAGTTGGGATCGAGTCCCAAATCTCTGATAAGTGAGTCCTACAACTATCCCAAGAGATACTTTTCATTATGATCTAATCATAATGACACAATACTTTTACTCTGGTGTTTCTTCTGCACCAGACTCGAACTCTTTGATCTCATTAAAGTACTCAGTCTTGCAGTACATCAAGTAAATGTACTTTGTCCTTTGAATAATTGTTCATAAATAAACAAAGTATTCAAAGGTACCTCTATTCTGGAGAGACTAAGGACCTATAGTCATTAGGATGAACCAATTCTTACATATCTTTTGCTCTATTCCCCTAGGCTTAGAACAAGCCTATTTGGTTTTGCTACCTCCCTAGTAAGAGTCAAAAAGACCTTAAGGAACACAAGTCTTCCCATTACCAACGAACCCAAGGGCTTATTGGTTGACCACTTTTGAATCCCACTAGAGGTTAACAAGGCCAACCTTAGAGCTAAAATATATATTTGGTTCTACTTGGAAGGAACCTTTCTCTTACATTAGTTAAGATGATAAGCTATTAATTGAATTATGGGAGCCTTTTTGTTTTATATACTAATTGCCTATCTATGTACTTTAATTGATAATCTTTCTATTCCACTTATAATAAATAAAAGCAATAGAAATATCTTATTCCAGAAACTGAACAAAAGTTCTTTTCAAAAACTAAGTACATAACGACAATCTCTATAAAGCCAAAACTATGTCAACTTATGCTAAAGACATAAATGAAAAAGATAAACTCCCACTGCAAATGTCATCTCCATAGCCCATCCTTGTTGTCTGTAATATACTCCTCAGCTAGCCATCGGGTTTCCTAGAACCCCTGCACAAAAATGCAGACAAGATTATTGGCATCTGTATCTACACACCAGGTACCGGTAGATATCACCGCTAAACATGTTACAACGACACAAGAAGAAAATATACCTGTGGTACTACTCTGACGACGAGGACAATCCGTCTTCCAATGTCCAGACTGCTTTCACACAAAGCACTTTCCTTTTGGCTTCTTTATGCACCCCTGAGATCCCTGTAATTCTTTCTTTACTCCAGCTTGTTTCTTCTTCTTATTTCCTTTCGGTTTAGAAGTAGAAACCTCTTGAGCAACGAAAGTCTGTGAACTCTGAAGAGAAAACCCCTCTGCCACCTCGAGTTCAGTCAGAAGCTCTGTCCATGAATATGCACGATTGTCCATATTGTATCTTAGGCGAAACTCATCAAAACTCTTTGGTAGAGATAGGAGGATAAAATCGATCTGGGTTTCCCCATCAATTTTTGCTTCAAGGATTTTAATCTCCTTCAGCCTAGCTATCATTTTGAGAACATGTTCCCTTACGGGCATACCCGCAACTAAGATAGTTGTCATCAAGTTCTTCAAGACCTTATGCCTAGCCGGTCGATTACTTTCCCCGAAGAGTTCATCAAGTTCGGATATTTTATTACTGGTAATGGAAGAAGCTTGATTTTGATGACACTCAGTCGTCACGTCAGCTTCTAGCCATTTCCTAAAATATTCAAACTCGTCTTCAGTGTTAATCTCACTAGGTTTTTTGGTACAGAACTTGATAAGATCACTTATGGGTTCCTCAGCAGTAGAGACAAAATCCATGTTTAATTCCCAATCCTTTTCGTTAGGGGCATTAAGTTGGTTTTCTCTTTGAATTAGGTCAAGTGGGTCTAGATCCATTTTAAAACACCTGAGAATCATAACAATCACACACTTTAGATTTCGAAAATAAATTGACTCCTCAAAAACAATTTATTGCAAAATCTACTAACACCTCAAAACACCGAGAATTACGCATGCCATGTTAGTGTGGACGTATATGAATTCTACATTTGTGAGAGGAGGTTTTACCTATTAATTTTACTATCTTGTCAATCTAACTTTTTGACAAGTAAAATTAATAGTTGGTCCTCTTCGGCCCTACAAATAATAGTAGTGACTCCGTTGGGGAGGATACTAATATTTGCATCTAAGTGTTTCCCATTACACGATACTATGAAAATTATTTCTAATTATGTGTCTTCCGTTGGGGAAGTACACATGCTCTTCGATAATTTTCTATAATCTTTTCTAACCTAGTGACCCGCAGAACAAGCCTATCCGTTATGGAGGAAGGTACTCAGAGCCAACGCGCGAGCTTGCTCACATCACTTGTTAGATTGTAATGGAGGTCGTGGGACCCTTAAGGTCCCTCTCCCACTTAGTTATTTATGTTAAGGTTTTCACATGCACACACACAACAAGCACATAAACCAAATATAATAGTGCAATGAAAAAATCCTAGATTTTTACAACTATTATGGCCTTGGTCTCCAATCCGCCTCCAGTCTTGTCGTCACCTCGTCCACTCTATCCTTTCCATGCGCAAGCCACCATGAAGGATTCCCTGAGCCGAGAGGACTAGCTTACTTATTTACATCCATTGATCCTATCCTCCACAAAGGATTGTAGATGCCATCTAGATCAAAAGTAAATAGAAAGCTTGGCTAAATAAGTGTCATATTTAATTACAAAAATTAAATAACTTATCTAGCCTCGTCAACCCTGAGGATTCAATTAATATACATCTCATACAATCAATCATATACAAACACAATTGCCATAAAAGTTGGAATCTAGTGCCTGCAACACAAAGATAGACTACGCACATCCAAATATTATTCAGTAAAATAATGTACATGATAATGTGCGGAAAATAACCGAATCCTAAACACACAAAATCGAAAACACAGCTCTGATACTAGTTATTGGTTAGGTATGGCTTGGCGGTTTCCAAGACAACCATGGGGTCGTACCTGAGAGACCTTTCTATGTCTACGGATTAAAATTTTTAACCCGAATAGAGACCCGTGCCTCGAACGACCATCTCGTCGTCGTGTTAATTAATCCAAGTTATAACTTAGCCAAAATCGAGGTTAAGGCCTTGTAACTTTCTGGATTAATTAACCGCGGAAAAGACGACGATCGGATAGTCGATTTTTGTATTTATCTTTGGGGTCTAGTTAGTTAATTATTATCCATGACTAACAATCCAAATAATTAACAAACATACATAAAATGATGAGGCATAAAATCATGGCACAATTATGCATAACAAAAGTAAAACGGAGCTTGGTAGAATTATACCTCGTCATTTACCTCGTAGTCTTCTACCTTATGACCCTCCTCTCCTGGACGTTGTGTGGGCGACGATCTACTAAGACACAAAGTCACCAAAGTGCACCGAAATCACCTTCTTCAAGCCTCTTCCCCTTTGGTAGCAAAAACCCTAGCTAGGGTTCCAGCCACCACCTTTCTTGCCTTTCCTCCACTCGCCACCGGCCACCTCAAGCTGCAAGCTTTAGCCGACCAAGAGGCAGCACCGAGAGGCTGCTAGGAAGATGAAGAAAAGGAAGAAGAAGTTGAACAAGCACCTTCTTCTTCCCAAAAACCCACAGGAAACCCTAATTCCCTCTCCCTCACCGCCGGAGCCAAACAAAAGCGAAGCCTCTATTTTTCCGGCTGCCGGAAACCTCTTCTCCTTGCTCCTTGCTTGCGCATGCAGTGGACAAGACAACGGTGAGGGAAGGAGAGGAGATCAGAGAGGAAGAAGGGAGAAAAACCGAGTTTTCCTTCCCTCTTGCCACCGGCGCCACAAAGATGAAACCCGCCGTCGGCTTCCTCTCCAGCCGCTCCTCTGCTCCAAGTCGAGCACCAAGGTGCTCCTCCCTCTCCTACTGGTGCTTCATGCCCAAAGGGTGAGACGAAGATGAAGAGAATCCTCTTCTTCTTCCTCCTTCTCCAGCGGCACAAGAATAACCTAGGAGAGAGAGAGAGAGCTAAGGGGAAAGGGTTTTGTGATTAATCCGAATTAATTCTCAATTAATTCATTAAGTCTTGTATCATGACTCCTATGAGGTATTTATAGGGCTGAGGTAGGGACCATGAGGAGGAGTTGGTTCTTGGCCCGCTAATGGATCCAAACCCGATCCATTAATGGTGATCCATTCCACTAAAGGATCCCATTGTACTTCCTCACCATCCCCCATATTTTCATATGGGCTTCACATATTATGAGTCATCCATCTCCCCATGTTTAAGATATCGAATGCCCAATAATTAATTAAATTTACTTATAATTAAATTAATTATCCTCTTAATCCTTGATTAGTACCACTCAACCTTTTCATCATGCCGAACTATAGTCCACTTGTAAGATTTGACATACGATCTTTTTGAGCTCACCAAGGGGGCATCATCATCCCGACTCACCAGGACACAGATTCCGTTAATAATCAACGACACACCATATTATTAATATTATCTCCCAACTTATCGGGCCTATCGATCTAACAGAATGATTAATAATACGTGCCCGTTATTATATCGGGATTAAGAGATCGTACTCCATAATATTTATCTGAGGTCTAATCCAATTTACGAAGTCAATACAAAAATTGGATGACCTCTCTTTTGGTCCTACTCAATGTACACAAGGTACACTACTGTAATTCTATGGTTAAGATAAACCACACCTAATTACACTACAACCATCTCGATGGTTTGTCCAACTCTATCTCGGTTGTGAGTCTCTTTCTTATACTTTGGCAAGGAACCTGATAACATGATCTTCCATGCGACACTACGCACCATATTATCTACAATGCCAAGTATTAGACATTTGTGCACATACTAATATAAACATGCACTGTGTGATTTTCCGATTCTCTTTAAAATGTAAATGTATTCTAACCAAAAGCAAGGCTTTTAGTATACATCCTAACAAAGGCTCCTTATCGTATGACACCGAAAGAGTTGGACGAGCAGAAGGTCCTACTGTAGGAGTTATTAGACAGAGGGTTCATCAGATCGAGCGTATCTCCTTGGGGTTCATTGGTTGTGTTCGTCAAGAAGGATGATCCTTTAAGGTTATGCATTGACTACAGATAGTTGAATGTAGTAACCATCAAGAACAAGTACCCTTTGCCATGGACAGAGGATTTGTTTGATCAAATCAGAGAGACCTCAGTGTATTCTAATATTGATCTGCGGTCCGAATATCATCAGCTGATAGTCAGAGACTCAGACATCCAGATGACAGCCTTTCGCACTAGATATGGGCACTTCGAGTTTTTGGTAATGTCATTTGGGCTTACCCATGCTCTAGCGATATCCATGGATTTGATGAACTGCATATTCCTGGAGTATCTAGATCTGTTTGTGATTGTCTTCATTGATGGCATCTTGATCTATTCAAGTTCCAAGGAGGAGCACGCGCATCACCTTCGCATTGTTTTGGAGACACTCCGACGGAAGCACTTATTTGTGATGTTCAGCAAGTGCTCATTCTGGCTACCTGATGGTTCCCAATATAGATGTCACAAAATGTGGACCTCAAATTTAGAAATTTATAAAGTTGAAAACCCTTGCTAGCAAAGTAGAAATGTAGGGTAGGGGCCTCAGGTCGTATTTTTCCATGACTAGTTACGATTGTCCGAATTAAGCTTGAAGTTATTTGTCGTTTGAATGTTTTGGGTTTTCTAATAAAATCGGGATGATTGCACTAAGGAAACGAAATAGTGTTCCTGAACGAAATGGGCTTTTGCCTCTGATAAATTCATATTCGACTTATTTCTCTTGATCGGAAAATCCAATTTTCAACTCGTTTTAAATCCCTCGGATTACTCGTATTGCGTGTGACTAAATAGGCTTTCGATTTATGTTGGCCGTCTATAATTAACCCATTAATTATAGAACGATCATGAGTGGCACCTAGTAGTACATCATGATCCCCAATTAATCGAAAGATCAACGGTTTGACCTCAGAAGAAATTATTCTGAAACCCTTCAGCAGCTCTAATGAATCGTGTCTCATTCCCTTCACCACCTTATACCCACTTGGTTCAGGACACGGTCTATGGTGTCAGTCCCCACTAGGCTGACTACGTCACATCTAGCCCAAGTTGTGTCTTTCTCGTCCTTTGGATTTCTAATTACTCGCATGTATTTTAGAGACTCTTACTCTAAACATGATATACTCTGGCCAGAGGTTTTGAGTAACAATCCGACGATAGGCCTGGGTATACATCTCCTCGCAAGGAGTGGTGAATCCTTTGTAGGCTGTTCAAACATCTTCGGGCACTTCGGCTTATACCCAATCATCCTGGGTCCACACCTCCTTGGAGATGCTTGCTTAAGATGTTAAAGTATAAGTCTCCATGACCAAGATGACTTGAACACCGCAAGTCAAAGGAACATCGCACTTAAGCCGCAGTAAGAACTTCATTGACATTTCTATAGATAGATTCCATATGAAGTCTTACAGCTAGTCACTCCAATGAACTAGTTCCCTTAACTAGCATCCATGTTTATCTCCGGACATCCCAATGTCACCAGCCAGTGGGAATCAGCTGATTAGAGAATAACCCATGCTAGTCTCAACAGAATTGATAGTGTCCGTTTTTATCAATTCATCGACTAGGGATATTTTCAATACTTCACATTTGCACATTTAGAGATAATCACTAGTTGTGATCTTATCACAAATTCTCTTATGTTGTGAGTTATATTGCGGACATTCAGTAGATGAGTTTAAGATCCCAATCAAATACACAAGTATGTATACTCAAATAGTGAATTATCATTTATTAATATAAATGTTTTACAATCATAAGGCGATTGTCTTAGGACACTTCTCTCATATCACTAACAGTATGAACGCTTGTCAACTTACTTAATTTCTAAAGAATTTAAACAAGGACAAATTGACTCAACCTTATTTATTAAAACCCTAGGAAAAGATATATTCATTGCCCAAATCTACGTAGATGACATAATCTTTGGGTCCACCAACTCAAACTTTCTAAAAGAATTTGTTACAATCATGGAAAATGAATTTGAAATGAGCTTAGTTGGTGAGCTTAATTTTTTCTTAGGCTTACAAATTAAACAAACTAGGGATGGAAACTATGTCCATCAATCCAAATATGCTAAAGAGTTAATAAAGAAATTTAAAATGGATAACTCTAAAAGCATATGTACCCCCATGGCCACTAATATAAAGATAGGCAGTGACCCTGATGGTAAACCAGTAGACCTTAAAATCTATAGAAGTATGATAGGAAGTCTACTGTACCTTACAACCAGCAGACCTGATATTCTTTTTGCAGTAGGGATGTGCGCTAGATACTAAACCTGTGCTTAGGAAACACACTTAGCAGCCCTAAAAAGAATACTTAGATATGTTAAGGGCACCCTAAATGTAGGGATTTGGTATCCTAGGACCTCAACCTTTGATTTGTCAGCATACTCAGATTTTGACTATGCTGGTTGTAAATTAGATAGAAAGAGCACAAGCGGAAGCTGCCAACTGTTAGGAAATAGTCTAGTAAGTTGGTGCAGCAGAAAACAACACTGTGTAGCTCTATCCACAACTGAAGCTGAATATATAGCTTTAGGAGAGTGTGTGGCCCAACTCTTATGGATGATGCACACTCTCAAAGACTTCCAGCTTGACTACAATCAAACTAAGGTCTACATTGACAATATTAGCTCATTCAAGCTGACTAAGAACCCAATCCAGCATTCCAGAACTAAACACATAGAAGTTAAACACCACTTTGTAAGAGATCATGTGGTCAGAGGTGAGATAGTCCTTAAGCATGTAGACTCTAAATCCAACTTAGCTGACATATTCACCAAACCCCTACCTGAGTTTGAGTTCAGTTCACTAAGAAGGCAGCTAGGATTATGCTTGGTAGAATAGATTTACCTTGCTTTTTGATTTTTTTACTACGTTACTCATTTTCAAATGCTGTTAAAATCAATTTTTGGGTTCAAAATCAGTTTTTAAATTTTTTTTTTCAAAATCAAATTTTAACTTAGGTTTGAAATTTTTTAAAAAAAAAATCGTCTTAGTTTTATTTTAAAACTACCCCTTTCAAAACAAGGGCTTTTTCGAAAATGGACTTAGCCTAGGCCCTAACCCTAGAAATGCATGCACCTATAGATTTAGAAGCCAGCATCTCACAAGCACCTTAGGGTACTTTGATTGATAACTTAGAAAGGGTTGAGATGCTTAGGTCTTTGCCTTAATTCAAGATGCTTTAAGTCAGTGCATCTGCAGTAATTGTAGCACTAAATACAACTTACACAGTAATCAAGTTAAGTGTCAAGTTTAGAAAAACTAACCTGAATAGAACACTTAACTTGACTAACCCTAGCAAAAACTACTGTTCATAACAGTTAGTAAGTAGCTAATTGGGTTAGACAGGTCCCTAAAAGAGGAAATTGAAACTGATTTGATTTAATTCTCATCATAAATTGATTCAGTACAGCAAAATCATGCAAGTTATTTTCCTTTATGCAATATTAATTATTCTGCTTCTGCTATTTATTTGCTTTTGATATATGGCAAACGGGAAGAGATAGGAAAGGAGAGTTTAAATGTTTTCTCAAAACCAAAAAAAAATTCAAAAATTCAAACTCTATCCTTTATTCAAAAAGTACATAAGTTTTCAAAATTTACTAAGTACTTAAGTTTTCAAAATATTACTAAGTACTTAAGTTTTCGAAATTTCTACTATGTACTTAAGTTTTCGAAATTTCTACTAAGTACTTAAGTTTTCAAAATATTACTAAGTGCTTAAGTTTGTAACGCCCGCCCTTATATCTACCCTAAAGGCGGGGTTACGGGTCCATACATTCATATCATTTATCATGTTAAGCATGTATATCAAGTAGAACAATTACAATGCAAGAAGAGTAGTAAGCATGCTTGAGCAACAACCTATCATTTATCAACATGCATTTACAACATAATAGGAGATCATTTAACTTCGTGATTTACTGATCTAAACATGGTTTGAGCAAGATAGAGCATGGCATAATCTAAACATAACCTACTGCAAGTGATCCAATTAAACACTATAGCAAGGCATCAATAAATACACTATAGCATGGAATCTTAAGTAGGAATGTAGCATGAGTTATCTAACATGACATAGGTTCCATATCTCTAACTTGACCAACAGTAGAGTAGTCATAGTCATCACACAATCAAAGTATAGTAATACAACTTGTAATCCTTTAGTGGAAGCAATTTAGATTCTAAACAAAAATGGTAGATAAGAATCCTTCTTTCCTTCCCGAGCCATCACCACACACATCTTTTAGCTATCCCTCTGCCTCTTCCTTTAGTTCAAGTATTTCTTACCGCTATCTGCAGCATAAGAAAACAACATGAAACTAGTAAGCAAAACATGCTTAGTAAGAATCCGGGCCTACTCGCAAATCCATATCGATACATCATATTATGTACACAGTAATCAAGATAGAATTATAAGCATCATAAGCATCACATCAAATAATTTCTAAGTGCTTGCATCATAAGCATCACATCAAATATTTCTAAGTGCTTTACAGAACAAGATCATCACATAATGAGAAAATGCTTTTCAAAAGGTTCCATAAAGGTAAGTACTTAAAAATATAGTATCATCCAGGGCCCAGTTGTAGTACCACATCAAGCGCGTTCCCTAATGAGTTGGGGTAGCGAGCCACCAATCCATTTAGGGCAGGACCCTTCCGTCCTACCAATGCCATGACCTTCAGTTAACATGTACATTGGATTTTGTTTAACGACCCCCTTCCGAGTCGGGTACACAACTTTCAAAGTAAAGTATCTTAACATGCAATTACACATATATGTATATGCTTAAAGGTACTCCTAATAACATCTCAAAGGGACACACCACTCATCAAGGGTGCTCATGATCCCCTAGGGACACACCACACATTTAGGGGTGCTCTTGATCCCAATTTCAATAGAGTATCCTTTTTCAAGCATATTATCAAACACATCATGTTCATGTCATAAGGGTGCCCCATGGGCTATAAGGCATGCTTTTATACCTAACAAGATAGGTCACATAAATTATACACACATCATATAAGTGGTAGCATGCTTCATGGTTTCATTAAGTACTTCCCAACCCTAGAACCATGATTGGCCGAAAGTCAAGGGTAGGGAGTTCTTTTGGTTTTTCATTCAAGCATTCATTCATGCATTTCTACAAACACCTCAAGTGTACTTCATGTTAACAATTGAAACATGGTTTATACTTCAAAGTGGGGTTAGCTTCCACTAACCCTAAATTACAAGGGGTGGCCGAAACTTGTAGAATGGCTAGGCTAGGTTTTTGACATCCAACCTTCACACAAATATTTACACAAACACTTTATCTACACTATTAATCATGGGAACATAATAAAATAGCAAGCAACCCAAAAACCCTAGCCTTTCTCCTCTTGGCCGAAAGTTATAGGGTGGCTAAACCCTAATTTTTGTTTCACAACATGATGGCAAGTCATCATACATATGTACCCTAAGTTCCTAGGGGTCTCCTCATGCAACAAGAAGTAATTCACTTCACAACCCCAAGAACCCAAGCCTTGGCCGAAACCTTGTAGGGTACCAAACCCTAATTTTTGTCCTTCCAAAAATTTGGAAACAACACATATGAGTATAAAGTCCCTAGGAGTACTAGCATGCATCAAGGTTTGATCAAAAACCCTTCTCTTGGACCCCTTACATAGGGTGGCCGAAACTTCCTCTAGGGAAGTCCTTGTGATTTTCTTCAAAAGAATGAAACAACAACATTCAATAGCAATTATGTTGCAGGCGAGAGGACACTTACATCCTTGCGCTGGAATTTCACCTTCTCTTTAAACCGTAGGGTACCCTAGACTTGGAGGGCAAGTGAAAATCCTCTTCTTCAAACTTTCTCTAGGGCTCCTTGGACTTAGTAGAGGGCAAGGTCTTGGAGGGTCTTCTTCCTTCCAAATTCCCTAGGGTTAGAACCCTAGGGGGTGTTGTTTTTCTTTTCGAAAATGCAAGGGAGAGGGGAAGAGATTTCGGTGGGAGTGAGTGAGGAAGAAGAAGAGAGAAAGTGTAACTTCCTTTCCCCCTCTCTTATTTATACTCTTCTCATGAAGAGGCATGTCTCTTCACTTCCCTCGGTTTAACAAGAATGTTTCTTATTCTCTCTACAAGAAACATTGCTTGGTTCATTGGTTATGACATGGTGAGTGCAACTAGGAGGTTCAAGGTTCAATCCTTGTTTCCTCCTTTTTATCACATTTTGCACTAATCCATATCAAAGCCCATTAAACCAAGCCCATCATGAAATTTCATAATATTAATAATATTTCATGGATTCATAATATTTCATAATATCCCATAAATATTATTTCATAATATTTTTAATATTTCATATTCATGAATCCATAATATTTCATGATAATATTTCATGAATTTCATAATATTTCATATTCATGATTCCATAATATTTCATGATAATATTTCATGATCTTCCATAATAATATTTCATGATATTTCATAACATTCTATATGGGAAAATTTTGGGGCGTTACAATCCACCATACCTTATAAAAAGTTCGTCCCGAACTTTAAACAATTCCCAGGTACTCAAATTGTAAAAATTGGGGTGTTACAAAGTTTTCGAAATTTCGACTAAGTACTTATGTTTTCGAAATTTCTAATAAGTACTTAAGTTTTCAAAATATTACTAAGTACTTAAGTTTTCGAAATTTCTACTAAGTACTTAAGTTTTCGAAATTTCTACTAAGTACTTAAGTTTTCAAAACATTACTAAGTACTTAAGTTTTCAAAATTTACTAAGTACTTAAGTTTTCAAAACATTACTAAGTACTTAAGTTTTCAAGATATTACTAAGTTTTCAAAATTTTACTAAGTACTTAAATTTTCAAAAACATGCCAAGTACATAAAACTAAAGCTTTCAAGTTTACCAAGTACTTTAAAACTTAAAGCTTTCAAAACTTATGAGTACTTTAAGCTTAAGGCTTCAAAATATTTCCTTAGTACTCAAACTCATGTTTTCAAAAACTTTCTAAGTACTTTAAACTCAAAATTTTCAAAAGACCATCTTAGTTTTCAAAAGTTTCCCAAGTACTTAAACTTAAAGTTTTCAAAGTACACAACTAAAATTTGTTTGGAAAACACACCACCTTCTGTTGAAAATTATTCTAAGTAAAATCCATCTTTAGACTCAGAATCTATTTTCAAAACCCCCACAAACTTTTGAAAAATCTAGGGGGAGATTCTTTCCAGGGGGACGGAACAAAATTTAATTTTTACATGCTCTAATTAACTTAACTTTTTGAACCACGGTTGTCATAAATCAAAAAGGGGGAGATTATTGGTGCAGAAAGCACCCAAGTCGAACCTATGTTTTGATAATGGCAAAAGGGCTTAAAAGTTAAGTCTTACTTGTTATCTAACATGTTACTCAAGTGTGTAGGAAAAGTCCTAGCAAAGGACTGCTAGGCACTGGCAAAGGAATGCCAGGGTAAAAAGTCCTAGCGAAGGACTGCTAGGCACTGGCGAAGGAATGTCAGGGTAAAAAGTCCTAGCGAATGACTGCTAGGCACTGGTGAAGGAATGCAAGAGTACTGAAGCCCTAGCGAAGGACTGCTTGGCACCAGGCGAAGGACAGCTTGGGACTGAAGACCTGGCGAATGAATGCTAGGCACCAGGCAAGGACAACATGGTATCCAAGACCTGGCAAAGGACCGCTGGGCAAAAGTCCAACCGGAGGAGCCGGTTGGCATCAGGTACATTCTCCCGAGAGGAGTAGGTGAGGAAGCGTTCCCCGTCGAGGGAACAGTAGACGTCGGTTCGACCTAGGGCTCCATTTTGGAGGCCCAAAGTCAGAACCAAGACAACTAAGGCTGTATAAACTAACATCTTATTACTGTTAGTGATATGAGAGAAGTGTCCTAAGGTAATCGCCTTATGATTGTAATCATTTATTCTAATAAATGAATATTCACTATTTGAGTATACATGTTTGTGTATTTCATTGTGATCTTAAACTCATTTACTGAATGTCCGTAATACAATTCACAGCATGAGAGAATTTGTGATGAATTCACAACTAGTGATTATCTCTACATGTGCAATTGTGAAGTATTGAAATTGTCCCTAGTCGATGAATTGATAAATACAGACACTATCAATTCTGTTGAGACTAGCATGAGTTATTCTCTAATCAGCTGATTCTCACTGGCTGGTGACATTGGGATGTCCGGAGATAAACATGAATGCTAGTTAAGGGAACTAGTTCATTGGAGTGACTAGCTGTAAAACTTCATATGGTAATCTTCATATACATATGTCAATGAAGTTCTTACTGCAGCTTAAGTGCGATGTTCCTTTGACTTGCGGTGTTCAAGTCATCTTGGTCATGAAGACTTATACTTTGACATCTTAAGCAAGCATCTCCAAGGAGGTGTGGACCCAGGATGATTGGGTATAAGCCGAAGTGCCCGAAGATGTTTGAACAACCTACAAAGGATTCACCACTCCTTGCGAGGAGATGTATACCCAAGGCCTATCGTCGAATTGTTACTCGAAGCCTCTGGCCACAGCATCACATGTTCCGAGTATGAATCTCTCAGAAACATGAGAGTAATTAGAATCCGTTGGACGAGAAAGACATTACTTGGGCTAGGTGTGACGTAGTCAGCCTAGTGAGGACTAACACACATAGACCGTGTCCTGAACCAAGTGCGTATAAGATGGTGAAGGGAATGAGGCACGATTCATTAAAGCTGCTGAAGGGTTTCAGAATTATTTCTGAGGTCAACCGTTGATCTTTCGACTAATTAGGGATCATGATGTACTACTAGGTGCCACTCATGATCGTTCTATGATTGGTTAATTATAGACGGCCAACATAAATCGAAAGCCTATTTAGTCACACGAACTACGAGTGATTGGAGGGATTTAAAACGAGTTGAAAATTGGATTTTCCGATCAAGAGAGATAAGTCGAATCTGAATTTTTCAGAGACGCATCGGAAGCATAAAATGGCAAAGTCTTTTGAAGACTTATTGGACGAGTTAAATGAGTTTAATTCGTACGATTTCGGCTTGGGTTTGGCCGGCCAAAGAGGGTCCCCAACCCCTTTGGTTTGGCCGGCCACAACAAGGAGGGAAACCAATTTATTTAGTTTAAATTATAAAATAAATCAAGGGCAATTTGTTTTATAAAATTATGGATAAAGAAATTTATATAAAGAGATTTATTTTCATGGAAATTAAAATAAACCTTGGATTGGTTTATTTTATTTTATAAAATCAATAATGGATTGATTTACCATGATGAAGAAATTTATAGAAATTTATTCTTTTTTATGGAAATTAAAATGAACCATGGATTGGTTTATTTTATTTTATAAAAGCAATTATGAATTGATTTTTCCATGATAAGAAAAATTTATAAGATAAATTTCTTGTAAAATTTTATTCCATAATAAAAGGGGAGACATGGTTGTTTTTATTATAAATTAAGTTATAATAAAAACTTGGCATAACGGAATAATTCATAAGAAATTTATAAGATAAATTTCTTGTAAAATTTTATTCCATAATAAAAGGGGAGACATGGTTGTTTTTATTATAAATTAAGTTATAATAAAAACTTAGCATAACGGAATAATTCATAGAAAAATTTATAAGAAAAATTTCTTATGAAAACTAATTCCGTTAAAAGGAGACTTGGCAATAAAGAGACTACTATATAAAGGCACCAAGGCAAGGCTTGGGGATTAATTGAAGAGATCAAGGATTCTTGCCTAGCCTCTCTCCCTCTCCTTCTCTCCCTCACCCTCTTCTAGTGCCGCCGGCCCTAGAGCCCTCCCCCTTTGCCGTGAGCTTCCACCACCAAGAAGAAGCCGAAGAAGAAGAAGAAGCGGGCGTGACTCCTTCCTTCCTCCCGGAATCTTGATTTCGTTCTTCGTTTGGTGGTTAGTCTTTCTATCTCTCTCTTGGTATTCTTGTCGTGCGTTTGGAGAATCTAGTAGTTCTTGTCGGCACGAAACTCGTGGCTTTGCGAAGTCATCCCGAAGAAAACTCGACGTGGACGCGAATAGAGGCGGAGCTTCCAAGGGACGCTACGGTTGGATCTCGTCCCTTTCTTCGAGTTACGCGAGGTAACATGTAAATTAGTTTACCTTCTGTAAAATTTTAACTGTATGATCATGTCTCCACAACATAAGGTTGCATGCTAGATACGTGGTTAAAATAATTTGAGAAATTATTTATGCTAAACCTTCCACTGCACGTAATTAAATTTTAAAATTTCGAACCCGTATCCATGTCAACATGCACCCGGTCTCAACAGTGGTATCAGAGCCGGTTAGTGTTCGACATAATCATATAATTGTTTTGTGGAAAACTTTGTCATGATCTCAATTTTGGAAAAATTTTCAATTATGGAAACTTTCCGATTATGATAAATTTTAGATTTAGGAATTATAAAGTTTGCAAATCCTCATGAAATTTCGCAAACTTTTGAAATATCCTAGTTTCTGAAATTTTATGATAATTGTGAAAACTTCCCATTTTTGGAAACTTTCCAATTTTGGAAATTTCCTATTTTGAAAATTTTCTAATTTTGGAAATATGTAAGTTTTCTTTGTACCAGAAACTTACAATTATTCTGAAAATCTATTATGAAATCTCACAATTTTGGGCACTTTCTTTCAAGAAAGTCTAGACAAATTTATGGATCATTAATTGACAATTAAATTCGAATTGGTTTTAAATTATTAACAAAATTCTTTATTTTGGATTGAGCCTCAGGGATCCATCCAAATTAAAGTTAGTTGTTGTAATTTAATTTCCCATTGTGAATAAAATTGTCATGTTTAATTTGGTTACGCCTCGGGGAGCGGACCAAATTAGATTTATAACAAATTCTTTTTTTTTGGGTATCTGAGCCTCGGGGAGCCACCTAAAAAAAATTCGTTGTAATTAATAAATCCATAAATAAAATATGTAATCAAATCTTGGAAATTTTGAGGTGATTCTCAAACTATAATTTCCTTATTTGATTTAAGAGGTGATGCTCTTACATATTGTTGTCTCCAAAATTAATTAGGAAAATGATTTCCTATAGAGTTTTCTTAAATAAGATTTTCATGAAAATAATATGTGGTTGAATTAAGGGAATCTGTCTCTTAATTTAATAAGATTTGATTTAGGGAAATCAAAGTCTTAAACATATTATTTCCAAAATTGATTATGACAATTTAGGAAATTGTTTCCCAAAACAATTCCTTGAATAAAGTATGAAATTAGAATTAGGAAATCCGGTTCCTAATTCAATTAATGTGACTTGATAAATTAAGTTACATACATACTTTATTAAGGAAATCGTTAGTACATGACATAATTATATGTCATGAATGTGCTTAGAAAAGAAAGGATGAGACCCAAAACCCCTTACAAAATATTAAGGCCAACACCTTCCATTAATATGGTTGGAATCAGAGTTTTGTTTCTCGTTTGGGTTGATGAATACATCCATGCCCGGCTTGAACCTCAACATGTTCAAACCATGGAATTAGTTTATGATTAATATAGTTGGAGTCAGAGGTCAATCCTTAGTTTTGGTTGTTGGACACATCCAAGCCTGACTAAACGGTTGAATGAGCTCCAACCATATTAAAACTATTTCTTGATTAATGGGTCAACCTTAAGCTTGGAGCATCGATTTGTTGTGCCACAACCAAGGTCGATGTAAAGAGAGGTGCAGTTGGGTGCTATGTATATTGTTGCATACTTGTTAATGAGTTAACAACCCAATGATTTATGCAAACATTCAATTAGTTGATAGCATAAAGTGATAGTTACATATATGTGATATGTAATCGGTATAATTACCTACCTTCATAGCTAAGAATAACTTGATGGTCACAGCCATTGTTGTTCTTATCTATGGTTGGATATCAACCTATTTGGAGATGTTCCTACGATCTCCCGAATTGATAAAAAGGGTTATTCAATTCGAAAAATAAATAGGATTTAATTAATATATGTTGATGCATTCTTTGTCATTCTTCTCACATAAGCTCAATTTGTATTTCTAGGATAATCACTCGATCATGTCTTCTCTGAATTTGCGTTCCATTTTGGACACCAATAAACTGACTGGGCCAAACTTCATGGACTGGCTTCGAAACCTGAGGATAGTCCTCAAGGCAGAGAAGCTTGCTTATGTCCTTGAAGATCAACTTCCCAACCGTCCTCCAGAAAATGCAACTCCAGACCAGTTAGTGGCCTATCAGAAACATGTGACCGATTCTGAACTTGCAAGTTGCATCATGCTAGCCGCTATGGTACCTGAGCTGCAAATGCAGCATGAGCATATGGATGCTTATACCATCATCTTCCATCTTCATGAGTTATTTGACGAGCAGGCGAGATCCGAAAGGTTCGAGGTCTCCAGACTCCTCTTCACCTCTAAGATGCAGGAAGGTACTTCTGTCTCACAGTTTGTGTTGAAGATGTTGGGGTACATTGAGCGACTGGGCACACTCGGTTTTGCAATGGATCATGAACTAAGTATTGACTTAATTCTGTATTGTTTGTCTAAAAATTATTCACAATTCGTGATGAACTATCGGATGAACAAGCTGGAGACTACCATTCCTGAGTTGCTCAACCTGCTGAAGACTATAGAGCCTTCTATAACGCAGGATCGGAAGACGGTACTGTTAGTTGGTTCCTCGAAGAAAAGTTCTAAGAGGAAGACCAAAGAACAGAATAAGGGAAAGAAGAAAAAGGCCAAAAAGACTGAAAAGACACCAAAAGGCACTTGCCATCACTGCGGCAAGGAGGATCACTGGCGAAGAAATTGCAAGGTTTATCTTGAGTCCTTGAAGAAGGCATCCGATGCCCCATCCTCTTCAGGCATCTTCGTTATTGAATGTCACTCTATTTCCTCGTACACCTGGGTACTTGATAGTGGGTGTAGCTCACATATATGTAATGATATACAAGGGCTAAGGAATAGAAGAAGACTCGTCAAGGGAGAAGCGAATTTGCGAGTTGGAAATGGAGCAAAGATTGCTGCTATTGCCATCGGAACATATTTGCTAAAGCTCCCTACTGGACTTGTCTTAGAATTGGATAATTGTTATTTTGTTCCTTCGTTAATAAAGAACATTGTATCTATTTCATGTTTGAATGAAAAGGGTTATCATTTAACTTTTAGTAACAATTGTTGTTACATATCTTTAAATGGCGTTCTTTATGGGGCTGGAACTTTGTGCAATGGTATCTACACGTTAGATTTATCCGGTGACGTTTTCAATATCGAAGTAAGCAACAAACGTGCTCGAATAGATAATCGAATAGACTCCTACACGTAGCATTGTCGTCTTGGCCATGTAAGTAAGAAACGCATGACCAAATTACACCGATGTGGAATTCTGGAATCATTTGAACCCGGTTCATTTGATACATGCGAATCATTCTTAAAAGGCAAGATAGCCAAATTACCATTTTCTGGAAAAGGTAATCCGGTGGGAGAATTGCTTGGTCTAATACATACTGATGTATGTGGACCAATGTCAACTCTTGCACAAGGAGGCTATAGCTACTTCATTACCTTATCGATGATCACTCACGATTCGGGTATGTGTTCTTGATGAAACACAAATCTGAAGCTTTTGAGAAATTCAAAGAGTTCAGAAATGAAGTAGAGAAACAGCTTGGCAAAAGTATTAAGATACTTCGATCCGATCGGGGTGGTGAATACTTAAGTCAAGAGTTTCAAGATTATCTTAGGGACAATGGGATATTGTCTCAATGGACTCCGCCATATACACCACAGCATAATGGTGTATCTGAGAGGCGTAACGAACCTTGATGGACATGGTTAGATCCATGATGAATCATGCAACTCTTCCAAAATCCTTTTGGGGCTATGCACTAAAGACAGCTGTTTACTTGCTAAACAGAGTCCCGACCAAGGTAGTCTCTACTACTCCATATGAGACGTGGAATAGTAAGAAACCTCACTTAACTCACCTTAAGATATGGGGTTGTCCTGCTTATGTGAAGCGGACTGTATCAGACAAATTGGATGCTAAGTCTGATAAATGTCTATTTATTGGATACCCTAAGGAAACGAAGGGTTACCAATTCTATCATCCCTTGGAACAAAAGGTGTTTGTTTCAAGGCATGCTGTATTTCTGGAAAAAGAATTTCTTTTACAAGAAAACAGTGGGAGTGGCATTGAACTTGATGAAGTTCAAGAAACTCCAATAGACATTACAGAGACACCTAGTCTAGACCCACAACCAATAACTCATAATGATGAGCTATCAGTTGAACCTAAAACAACACCACCTCTTCGTAGGTCTGATAGGACACGCAATATTCCAGAGAGATACGGATTTCTCATAAGTGAATCGAACGATGTACTCATGACGAACCTATCAGTTATGAAGATGTTCTGAAAGTTCAGAAAGGGACAAATGGCTTGAAGCCATGAAGTCGGAAATGGATTCCATGTACGAAAATCAAGTATGGGACTTGTTAACCCACCTGAAGGGATTAAGCCCATAGGGTGCAAGTGGGTTTTCAAGAAGAAAATCGACATGGAAGGTAATGTTGCTTAAATCCATTCGTGCTCCTAAGGCCATTATGATTATGAGATATGGCAAATGGATGTGAACGCTTTCCTTAATGGAAACCTTGAGGATAATGATAACCTGAAGTTCCACGTTAAAACAAAGCAAGCTTCGCGATCCATATGGACTAAGAAGCATCAGGAGCGAACATCCGTTTGATGAGACATCAAGAGTTTGATTCTAAAAATCCGACCTTGTGTACAGGGTTAGTGGGTGCAGTCGTATCCTAGTTTAGCGATGACATAACTTATAGAAACATATCAGTCTTACAGTCGTATTTGGTTCCAACTCTCCATGAAGACTGGGAGCAACTATATGGATTAGATCTATGAGATAGATCAAACGTTGCTGGTCTTTCCGTCTAATATAGACCGAGTGCTAAAAAGGTTTAGCATGTCGGAATCCAAGAAAGGTTACCTTCCATCAGGCATGGGATCAACCTTTCAAAGTCTATGTGTCCGCGCACAGAAGACGAGAGGATTTGCATGAATAAGATTCCTTATGCATCCGCGATAGGATCTATCATGTATGCTATGTTATGTACTAGGCCCGATGTATCGTATGCTCTGAGCGTCACGAGCAGATACCAGTCTGATCCAGGAATGGATCATTGGGCGGCTGTCAAGACAATCCTTAAGTACTTAAGAAGAACTAAGGATGTGTTCCTAATATATGGAGAAGGAGATATGGTAATACGTGGGTATACAGATGCCAGTTTCCAGACAGATACGGATGATTCCAGGTCTGAGTGTGGATACATATTTACCATGAATAAAAAACGCAATAAGTTGGAAAGGCTCCAAGAAAGACATAGTAGCGGATTCTACCACGGAAGCGGAATATATTGCAGCTTCGGAAGCAGCAAAGGAAGCAGTCTGGATCAAGAAGTTTGACTCAGAACTTGGTGTGGTTCCAACCATTGATGAAGCAATACCGGTTTACTACGACAACAATGGAGCTATTGCACAAGCAAAGGAACCAAGGTCTCATCAGCGATCCAAACATGTGCTTCGCCGCTATCATCTTATCAGAGAGATTATAAGTAGGAATGATATACAAATTGAGAAAATTCCCACAGAAAGGAATTTAGCGGATCCTTTAACTAAGGCCTTGCCTCAAAGTAAGTTATTGGGTACCGTAGCGATTGGCATTAGGCCAAGTGGGAGTTTGTTAGTGATATGAGAGAAGTTTCCTAAGGCAATCGCCTTATGATTGTAATCATTTATTTTTAATAAATGAATATTCACTATTTGAGTATACATGTTTGTGTATTTGATTGAGATCTTAAACTCATTTACTGAATGTCCGCAATACAATTCACAGCATGAGAGAATTTGTGATGAATTCACAACTAGTGATTATCTCTACATGTGCAATTGTGAAGTATTGAAATTGTCCCTAGTCGATGAATTGATAAATACGGACACTATCAATTCTGTTGAGACTAGCATGAGTTATTCTCTAATCAGCTGATTCTCACTGGCTGGTGACATTGGGATGTCCGGAGATAAACATGAATGCTAGTTAAGGGAACTAGTTCATTGGAGTGACTAGCTGTAAAACTTCATATGGTAATCTACATATAGATATGTCAATGAAGTTCTTACTGCAGCTTAAGTGCGATGTTCCTTTGACTTGCGGTGTTCAAGTCATCTTGGTCATGAAGACTTATACTTTGACATCTTAAGCAAGCATCTCCAAGGAGGTGTGGACCCAGGATGATTGGGTATAAGCCGAAGTGCCCGAAGATGTTTGAACAACCTACAAAGGATTCACCACTCCTTGCGAGGAGATGTATACCCAAGGCCTATCGTTGAATGTTACTCGAAGCCTCTGGCCAGAGCATCACATGTTCCGAGTATGAATCTCTCAGAACATGAGAGTAATTAGAATCCGTTGGACGAGAAAGACATTACTTGGGCTAGGTGTGACGTAGTCAGCCTAGTGGGGACTGACACACATAGACCGTGTCCTGAACCAAGTGGGTATAAGATGGTGAAGGGAATGAGGCACGATTCATTAAGCTGCTGAAGGGTTTCAGAATTATTTCTGAGGTCAACCGTTGATCTTTCGATTAATTGGGGATCATGATGTACTACTAGGTGCCACTCATGATCGTTCTATAATTGGTTAATTATAGACGGCCAACATAAATCGAAAGCCTATTTAGTCACACGCACTACGAGTAATCCGAGGGATTTAAAACGAGTTGAAAATTGGATTTTTCGATCAAGAGAGATAAGTCGAATCTGAATTTTCAGAGACGCATCGGAAGCATAAAATGGCTAAGTCTTTTGAAGACTTATTGGACGAATTAAATGAGTTTAATTCATGGTTCGGCTTGGGTTTGGCCGGCCAAAGAGGGTCCCACCCCTTTGTTTGGCCGGCCACAACAAAGGGAAACCAATTTATTTGTTTAAATTATAAAATAAATCAAGCGTGATTGTTTTATAAAATTATGGATAAAGAAATTTATATAAAGAATTTATTTTCATGGAAATTAAAATAAACCTGGATTGGTTTATTTTATAAAATCAATAATGGATTGATTTACCATGATAAAGAAATTTATAGAAATTTATTCTTTTATGGAAATTAAAATGAACCATGATAGGTTTATTTTATTTTATAAAATAATTATGAATTGATTTTCCATGATAAAAAAAAAAAAATTTGTAAAATAATAAAAAAAAGATTTTATATAATTATTATAAAAATTCATAAAAAATATAAAAATAAGATAAATTTCTTGTAAATTTATTCCATAATAAAAGGGAGACATGGTTGTTTTTATTATAAATTAATTATAATAATAACTTGGCATAAGAATAATTCATAGAAAATTTATAAGATAAATTTCTTATGAAATATTCGTTAAAAGGAGACTTGCATAAGAGCTACTATATAAAGGACCAAGGCAAGCTTGGATTAATTGAAGAGATCAGGATTCTTGCTACCTCTCTCCTCTCCTTCTCTCTCACCTCTTCTAGTGTCGCCGGCCTAGATGTTAGTGAGAGCCCTGAGCCAATCATGTGATGGTTGTTGTATGGACTCATTGTATCATATTTCATATATATATATATAAAGGCATTTGATTATGGTTATTATACTTACTTGTATTGGTGCCAAATAACTAAGTGTAATAACGTCCTTGGTAGTAGGTTCATATCTATATCAATCGATTGGTTGAATCGATAGTGAGATGATATAGAGAACACTACTCTTAATTATTCCTAGTCAAGTATTAACATTCAGGGACAATGTTAATGCATAGAGACTAGCATGTAGGTCAACACGATGACTTGATCTCACAAGTCATGGATATGAGATATCAAGTTGACACATGAGTATGCATTGGAGAATGTATACTGAATGACCCACCATGAGAAAGTATCATGGATCGTTATATGAGTGTCATATACTTTCTCATGTGACTATTAGTATGACTATTAGTCCTTAGACCTGAAGTCACCATAGTTCCCTACATAAGGAGTTATGTACTTTGGTTTCGTCAAACGTCACCCGTAACTGGGTGGACTATAAAGGCGATTACTGGGTATGTAACAAATTATGCGGAGGGATGTGAGTGATGTAGATGGGATCTATCCCTCCTATATGACGGGAGAGATATCATAGTCTTGATAGAGTGAGATCACTAAGTGCATGCCATGCCCAAATAAGGCAATATGAGATATTGAGCTTATTTGATTATAGTGAGTCTACTTGGAGTTCAAGACACATAGATTGATTGGAGGATGACACGGTCTATGCTTCATAGAAGATCAATCTAGATATCGACGATAGAAGGACATTGTCACATATTATGAAAGTCATAATTAGTAGTCACATTGGTGATGTTGGATCTCAACATTCTTGTAACTTGGGTAGCAATGATGTGTTGCTAGATACCGCTCATTGCTTATGTTTCTAAGAGGTTAGAAGCATTGCCAACGTTACAAGAACCTATAGGGTCACACACAAAGAACAAATAGATGGAGAAAAAATGAAGTCAAGTTTGACTTGGCTAAATATGGAAAGTCCATAAAAGGCAAGTTTGACTTGACCCAAATCCAAATCAAGTTTGACTTGACTTGGTTCCACTTCAAGTTAGACTTGACATGGGAGAAGAAATGGAGTCAAGTTTGACTTGACTAAATATGGAAAGTCCATAAAAGGCAAGTTTGACTTGACCCAAATCCACCTCAAGTTAGACTTGACTTAATGCCACATCATGGTGATGAATTGGCATGGAGCCAACCATTGATGATGCTCCACATCATCAAGAGCATTAAGTGTGGATGCCACCTCATCAAGGAAGATTAATGGTCAAGTTTGACTTGACCAAAAGGCCACCTCACCTTGACTTGACCAAGTGATGACTTGGCTTGGTATTTGACCAATGATGATGCTCCACATCATCTCCAAAGGTTGTAACCCCCCATTTGAATTTGAATTCAAATTAAAAAGGGGTTATGGCTGGCCACTTAATGGCCATTATGTGGCCGGCCACAATGAGAGAACAAAACCAAGTTTTGGTTCCATTTTTCTAGTGGGTGTCTTCTCTTCTTCCTCCTCCAAGTGTTGGTGCTCTTCTTCTTCTTCTCCTCTTGGCCGAACCCTTGAAAGGTGCTAGCACACCTAAAGGGTTTCCTCCATCCACTTTGTTCGCGTGGATACTTCTAGAGGGACGGCACTTGACGTCCTAGAGATCCGACATCCAAAAGGAGCGAGCGGGATTAAGCGGGGCACGCACCAAAGGTAAAATGGTTTATCCCTCTTTAGATCTAGGAGTAGATCGAGTTTTGAGCATGAAATGAATACGTGATTTTTGTTTCGGAATTTTTCTTCGCACGAGATCCATGGCTTTGGGTTCTCGGGGTTTCCGCGATGCGAAAAGGCGGTTTTCGCGGCCCGAAAAACCCAACAGTGGTATCAGAGCCACGTGCGAAGCACGTATTTATTTTTTTTGTATGGGATACAAAATTTAGAGTAGTTTATGATTCTGTAATTTTTCTAATTTTTAGGATTTTATGAGTATTTTTCTCGTAGAGGCGAAGCAACGAGTGCGAAGCACTTGTACACTTCGACCACCGAGAAAAACTTCTCCGAAACGGCAAGTTTCGCCCAAATAGATTTTGGGACAGCGGGTTAGGCACTGTTAGATCGCGATACGACACTCACGAAATTAATTTCGTGAGTAGGGGCGCCGCCCCTAACCCCGCAAGGGGCCTTGTCACGTGATTGTGCCCGAAACCCGCTTAACGAGACCGCCGTGGAGTTGTGACTCATAAAATTCGTAAAATACATAGAAAAATTAGATAAATTTCTGTAAAATACATAATTTTGAATTATGTACAGTAGTGTGATGGTCATGGCCCAAGACCCTATTTTAATTAGATTAAAATATGTGTGTAATTCATATTACGGCCTGCGTGCCGTTATTTGTGTTGTGTGTGTTGTATTGTGATTGCGACCTGCGTGTCGGCCTTTTATTTATTATTTCTGTTAAAATTAGTTTAAGACTCGAATGTAACTCGAGTATAAATTTTGTAATGTACAAAATTGAAGATGAAGGAAATTCTGGAGAAGACGGACTCGTGGGAAGCAAGCCGACAACACATGGGGTTCTGGAAGGAGGAGCTTGGAGAAGCTGCTGCCTAGACCCTAGGTTGACCAAAGGATCTTCTCATTGGCTTGAGAAGATCTTAGTAGGGCCATGACTAATCACACTTTAATTTTCTTGTATATTTTATTTTTGCTTATATGTATGTGATGCATGTTAGTATAGAATAGAATATACATGAGTGTATGTGATGCACATGTAATGTGGGAACCACATCTTGATGTGCACCTAATACACATTTAGGTTAAATTAGATTTAATAAATGCCTAAATACGATGCACATCATCGATTAGATTAGATCTAAATCGAAATCAACTCGTATATGCCTAACGAGCCTTGATACCCATCACTACCACGATCATATGCGATTGTTGAATCTGCCAAAGCAGAGCAATGCATTTAATCTTGGTGGGATGCGGAGGGACAACCTTGGTCCCGCCTATCACGCTTGGGTTAGATTGAGCTCAATTAGATTGAGTAACTAGTTAGCTCAATTGGATCGAGCCTAACTATAGGCATACTCCAATAGTTGGAAAGGTAGGACAAAATCGCATTTATCAATAGTCTTGGGAGATTTAGCCAAAGCTAACTCAAGATTATTCATAAATGTTAATTCTTGATCCTATAAACAAGAGTTGCATAGAGATGTAATTGGTAATTAGTACCTACCGATCATACTAAGTCTTGGGCGATTTAGCCAAAGCTAACTCAAGGCGTAGTATGATGTGGATCTTGACCTACGAGAATTATAGTTAGTTGGTGTGGATCTAGTAGTGTGGTTTTACCACATCTATGACTCGATTCTACCAAAGCCCTATAATTCAGTGGGAGCATCATTTAATTAAAGGCCTAGTTAAATGATAAATAAAATATGATACAATGGTGGATATTTATTTTCTGCATTTTATGTTGTAGATTACCATGTCAAACACGAACACTCTCTCTCTACGATCTGTTCTTGAGAAGGACAAGCTCCTAGGAGCTAATTTCCTGGACTGGTACAGGAATCTGAGGATAGTCCTCACGCAGGAACGTAAGCTGTACGTTCTGGAGCAAGCAGTTCCTGATGCACCACCAGCCTCTGCCGCTCGTAGTGTTAGAGATGCTCATCAGAAGCATCTAGATGACGCGTTAGACGTGTCATGCCTAATGCTATGCTGTATGTCTCCTGAGCTTCAGAAGCAACACGAGAAAATGAATGCTTTTGATATGATTGGCCATCTCAAGCAACTATATCAAGGGCAGGCAAGGCATGAGAGGTTTGAAGTGACTCAGGCCCTCTTTTCATGCAAGATGAAAGAGGGAACCCCTGTAGAAACTCACGCACTCAAAATGATTGGGTACGTCGAGAACCTCGAGAGGTTGGGGTTCCCTTTGGGCCAAGAGCTGGCTACCGATCTGATCCTGCAATCGTTGCCGGTGAGTTACCGTCAATTCGTCATGAACTACAACATGAACGAATTAGACAAACCACTGCCCGAGATACTCAACATGTTAAGAACTGCTGAGCCTAATCTCACCACTGCCAAGTCCAGTACCGTCCTAATGGTACAAAAGGGCAAGGGTAAGGGCAAGTGGAAGCCCAAAGGTAAGGGTAAGACCCAAGCCAAGGGCAAAGCCAGCTCTTCAACACTCAAACCTAAAGGTGGGGTTGCTAAGGATGCTACCTGCTTCCACTGCGGTAAGACTGGGCATTGGAAGCGGAACTGCAAGGTATACCTGGAAGATCTGAAGAAGAAGAGAAGTGAGACTTCTACTTCAGGTATAAATGTTATAGAAGTCAACCTTTCTATTTCTACATCATGGGTATTAGATACTGGGTGTGCTTCTCACATTTGTACTAATGTGCAGGCGCTGAGAAATAGCAGGGCATTGGCCAAGGGCGAGGTGGACCTACGAGTAGGCAATGGAGCAAGGGTTGCTGCTGTTGCTATAGGGACTTACTTTCTATCTCTACCCTCTGGGCTTGTACTGGAATTGAATAACTGTTGTTATGTACCTGTACTAACAAAGAATATCATTTCAGTTTCATGTTTAGATAACAAAGGTTTTTCATTCATAATAAAGGACAAATGTTGTTCTGTTTATTTAAAGGATATGTTCTATTGTAGCGCACATCTGATGAATGGCCTCTATATTCTAGACTTAGAGAGCCCTATCTATAACGTGAATACCAAGAGGTTGAGATCAAATGAGTTGAACCCAACCTATCTCTGGCACTGTCGCTTAGGCCACATAAATGAGAGTCGCTTGTCCCAGCTCCATAAGGATGGTTTGCTGGACTCATTTGATTTTGAGTCATATGAGACATGCGAGTCATGCCTTCTAGGCAAGATGACTAAGACTCCCTTTAGTGGACATAGCGAAAGAGCGACAGACTTGTTAGGACTCATACATAGTGATGTATGTGGCCCTTTCAATGTCGCTGCCAGAGGTGGTTACAGGTACTTCATCACATTTACTGATGACTTCAGTAGATATGGCTATGTGTATTTGATGACACATAAGTCAGAATCCTTTGAAAAGTTCAAAGAATTCAGAAATGAAGTACAGAACCAACTTGGCAAGAGTATTAAGATACTTCGATCAGATCGAGGTGGAGAATACTTGAGCCATGAGTTTCGTGACTACCTAGCTGAGTGTGGGATTCTATCCCAACTCACTCCCCCTGGAACACCACAGTGGAATGGTGTATCCGAAAGGAGGAATCGTACCTTATTAGATATGGTACGATCTATGATGAGTCACGCAGATCTTCCTATATCCTTTTGGGGATATGCTCTAGACACGGCAGCGTTCACACTAAACCGTGTTCCATCAAAGGCTGTCATGAAGACACCATATACGATATGGACAGGGAGGAGTCCCAAGATGTCTTTCATGAGGGTTTGGGGTTGTGAGGCTTACGTACGACGTCAAGTCTCAGACAAACTGGGACCCAAATCTGATAAGTGTTATTTCATAGGGTATCCCAAGGAAACGAAGGGATACTACTTCTACATTCCTAGTCAGCACAAAGTGTTTGTTGCTAAGACTGGAGTATTTCTAGAAAGGGACTTTGTTTCTAGAAAGACTAGTGGGAGTACGTTCAGTCTTGAAGAAGTTCAAGACATGGACAATAGCACTGAAGCCTTGATGGAAGTTGAACAGGAACCACAAAGTGTGGTGGTTGATGAGGTTGTTGCACAAGAAGCTGTGGAACAACAACCTGTTCATGTAGACCTACCTCTTCGCAGGTCTGATAGGGTACGTCGTCAGCCTGAGAGATACTCATTTCTCTTGTCTGACCATGTGACGTTATGCTCGTTGAGAACGAGCTACCTCCTATCAGGAAGCTGTGATGAGCCCAGATTCTGAGAAATGGCTAGAGGCCATGAGATCCGAGATGGATTCCATGTACACCAACCAAGTATGGACTTTGGTTGATCCACCTGAAGGGTCAAACCCATTGGGTGTAAGTGGGTCTTTAAGAGAAAGACTGACATGGATGGACTTGTACATACCTATAAGGGTAGACTAGTAGCTAAAGGTTTCAAGCAAATTCATGGTATTGACTATGATGAAACTTTTTCTCTAGTCGCGATGTTCAAGTCCATTAGGATCTTGCTTGCTATTGCAGCATACCATGATTATGAGATCTGGCAGATGGACGTCAAAACTGCGTTTCTGAATGGAAACCTCCTCGAGGAAGTGTACATGACACAACCTGAGGGTTTTGTAGATCCAAAGCATACTGGTAGAGTATGCAAGCTGCATAAGTCCCTTTATGGACTAAAGCAAGCTTCTCGAAGCTGGAATCTTTGATTCGATGATGCAATCAAACAGTTTGGTTTTATCAAGAATGAAGATGAACCTTGTGTCTACAAAAGGGTTAGTTGGAGCGCAGTTGTCTTCCTTGTTTTGTATGTAGATGACATACTACTCATTGGGAATGACATTCCTTCACTACAGTCTGTGAAGACTTGGTTGGGGAATTCCTTCTAAATGAAAGACTTAGGTGAAGCAGCCTATATTCTAGGCATAATGATCTATAGAGATAGATCTAAGAGATTGCTTGGCCTATGTCAGAGTACATACATTGATACCGTTTTGCAACGATTTGCCATGCAAAATTCCAAGAAGGGAAATCTGCCAATGTCACATGGCGTGAGTCTTTCGAAGACTCAAGGTCCCTCTTCTAGAGAGGAGAGAGACCGCATGAGCAAGATCCCTTATGCCTCAGCCATAGGATCTATC
>JAGFNQ010009518.1:0-134654 GCA_024364735.1 Boesenbergia rotunda
AACCCGGGAGTTGTAAATACAGAAGTGTAATATTTCTTATTGCAAATTGTATTTCTCTTCTGTATTCATTCTACGCATTATAGAATTGCCCAAAGTAAACGGTCAACGACCGTGGGCCTTGGAGTAGGAGTCGACCCAGGCTCCGAACCAAGTAAAACGACCTTGTTAGCGTTGTGTTGCTTTGTCTCTATTTCCGCCGCGCACTTACTCTTTTTTTTAATCCGAACGATTTGCGACATTCACCCCCCCCTCTATCGCATCTCTCGATCCAACACCGGGTGCCCTCATGAAGCTCAATGAGCTTATTCCAAAGGTCTTGGGCTGAGGTGAAGGGGCTAACCTTGATTAGTTGATCCTTGGTCATCCCGCATTGCAAAGTCACCACCGCTTTCGCATCGGCTTCTCCCTTGCGAACATGCTCAGCCGACCATTTTGATAAATCCAACTCTTTTCCTTCATTATCCTTTGGAGGAGCAAAACCCTCCTTGATAGCAAACCAAGTGTGTATGTTCATCTTCAAGTAAAACTCCATTCTTGACTTCCAATATGAAAAATCACTGCCGTCGAAGAATGGAGGTCAGTTTGTGCTCAATCCTTGTCTTCCAGCCTCTTGCTGTAAGCTCTCGGATGTTAAGCCGTGAACAGAGCCCCAAGCTCTGATACCACTTGTTGGAGACGAGATGGCTATAGAGGGGGGTGAATATAGACAATCACAATTTCTTGAGCTTTTCAAAACTATTCTGCACTTCAGAGTTAGGCAGCGGAAGCAAATGCAGAACAAAGAAACTAAGCAGAGAAAGAAACTCAACCCAAACAAACGCTAAGACGGAGATGTACAAGGTTCGGGGATAACTTGCCCCTACTCCTTGGCGTGCCCGTGAGGTGGGCGATCCCATGATCGTCGACAGATCAAGCCCCGGTGAACACCGGATATCAAGCGCCTCCTTCTCGGTGGAGTAACCTCTCCACAAGCTGTCTCAGTAGATGAATACAAGATTAAGCACACGAGACACTCGAGAAGGGAAGCTCACAAAGCTCTCACAGGAATGCAACAAGATCGCTCAAGAACAAAGCAACAGAGAGCACGAATACAACCCAGCAACAACTTCCCAAGTTTTCTGTCTGTCTCATTCGCCACCGCTCCTCTGCATCCAGCTTTGTCTCTTAAGCTCTGCTCACCATCACAAGCTTCGCCAGCATCCACTGAGCCAGCCTGAACCCACTGACCTCCCTGAGCACTCAGTCCACTGAAGACCTCCTCTCCAGCTGAGTCTCCGTCAGTCGCCAGCTGCTCCAGTTGCCATTGAAACCTGAGAAGGAGAAACAAACAAACCTGCTCCAAGGAAAGCCTCCCATTGACTCTCCTCCAATGTTTGAATCATCCCTGTAAAGCCTGCACACTCCAATAGAAGCTTAGCAATGCATATCAAACATAATCAGCGATGTAACAGAGAATCGGCAGTGAAAACAGACGCGATCAGAGCTTCTGACAGCGTATTTGAATTAAAGTTCTGCGCCTGATCGGTCACCAGACCGATCAGGAAGGACCCTGATCGGTCACCAGACCGATCCAGCAGTCTTCTGCATACTCCTGATTGGTCCCCAGACCAATCCAGGATTCAGCCTGATTGGTCACAGACCAATCAGGCTGCTTCCAGACCAATCAGGCTCCATCCTGATCGGTCCAGGTCTGAGTGAACAGTAACTTGGAAAATTAAGTCCTAAGTCTTTGATCGATCACCAGACCGATCAGAGTCTGATCAGTAGGCGAACTCAACTCACTGTTCGCTCCCTGATCGGTCACCAGACCGATCAGGAGCTGTGCAGCAAGTGAAACACATACTCCCTGATCGGTCACCAGACCGATCAGCCATCGCTGGATCGGTCACCAGACCGATTCACGAAAGAGCAGCGTGCCAACTCCCTGATCGGTCACCAGACCGATCCAGGGACGCAGACCTAGCCTTCCAAGCTAGGATTTCATTCACCTTAGCCCTCCAAGCTAAGGATTTTTAAATCTAACTCTCTAAGTTGGGAATTTGCACCTAACCCTCCAAGTTAGGACTTTTCACCTAGCCCTCCAAGCTAGGACTTTTCACCTAGCCCTCCAAGCTAGGACTTTTCACCCAACCCCTCCGAGTTAGAACTTCATCCAACCTAGCCCTCCAAGCTAGGCACCTGACCCTCCAAGCTAGGACTTTTTCACCTAATTCTCCAGGATGGGAATTTGCACATAACCCTCCAAGTTAGGACTTTTCACCTAGCCCTCCAAGCTAGGACTTTTCACCTAGCCCTCTAAGCTAGGACTTTTCACCCAACCCTTCCGAACTAGGACTTTTCCAACACCTGGCTTCACTCACCAGGACCCGGCTTCACTCACCGGGATTTCCAACACCTGGCTTCACTCACCAGGACCCGACTTCACTCACCGAGATTTCCAACACCTGGCTTCACTCACCAGGACCCGGCTTCACTCACCGGGATTTCTTGCCCAGTCCCCGACCAGGACTTTAACCCGAATTCACTCAACCAAACTTAAATCATTGTCAAACACCAAAACAACAATCGGGCCAGACTGCATCAACATCCACCAGCATCCTGTCCACCCGGTCACCTAGGAGCAGTGATAGCAGGGTGCGTACAGTTGTCATAGCCCTACCCGTTCAGACGTCCCTATGACAGGTGTACGTTGATCTGACTGGTGTCAGGGGTGACACATGTCATTTCACCATGTGCATATTTTGCATCGTGCATTGTTTGTTGCACTTGATTCTTGCACTTGTTTGACATGCATATTCTGGAGACTTGTTATCTGAGATTATATGTCCATTGGTATCCCATTGGTACTTATTACCCTCTTTTCAGGTTAGATGGATTCTGGTATGTATCTACCTCAGTATTTACTGTTCTAGTCTTTCCCTATTGTTGATATGAGACTGTATTTGCGGAACACTTATTGTTAGTATAACTTTCTATGCATATCTACTCTGGGTATCCGCAGAGTTCTTTTTGGACTCACACCGTTGGTTATTTTTCTTAATTTCAGGTTTATGTTTGCCAGGAGAGCCCTAGCCGCCAGTCCCCAGCTCGAGTGGAGCTCCGTTTTGTTTTATCTTATGTTGTTTTTCGATTATGGACCCTGTAGTATATACTTTGCTTCCGTTGCCATGTTTTGGACATGAATTCATGTTTTATTCAATGGTATTGTACTTTTGAGTCCTATGTTGGACTTCGTGGGGTTTTGGCCTTGTTTCTGCCCCCTGGCAGCTCAGGTGAATTCGTATTTTGGTTTTACGATAGTTATAGTCATTTAACTATTGTTTCTGCATGGATTTGAGGCATGAGGCCATTTAACTGTGTGGTTGAGTTATTTGTATCTGTGTGTTTGTGTAAATTGTCCGCCGGACAGGGGAGGTGTTGTCCGATTCTCTATTGGATCAGCAGCTCCAGGGTCTCGGGGCGTGACAATATCGATCGTGAAGATTCTCGCAGAAATCTTCGTAAGACTTTCGTTCGTACTGGACTCAGAGCGTTAGTGCAGCGGAAAAGTAAAACATAAAAATAAATAACAATACAGCAGGCATGCGAGATTTATTTACTTGGTTCCCGACCCCCCCCCCCCGGGTCATACGTCCAAGGCCTATGCACTCGGCGTGAGTCCACTATTAGTCTCCTATCCGAAATTTCTAGAGATGGAGAAAACCCGTCTTACAGTTGATAGTTACAAGCAATAATATTGAAAATTAAGTGCGGAATTAAATAAAAGCAAACCGAACAAAACAAAGTCTGAAGCTCGGTCGATCTAGACCTCCGAAGTGTCGCTCACTTCCTCCTGGAGCCTCCTGGCCGTAGAGCCTTGTCTTTAGCGCGTTGGCATCAGTCAAAATGATCAGAATAGCTCACAACAATTGTGTTTCAAGCAGAGGGGTCGAGGCCCCTTATATAGTGCTCCTGGGGGCACCCTGGACGTCGGGGTGCCCCTATCGACTCGATCAAACCTTATCCCTGCGCTGACCTCGCCGCAGCTGATAAAGCCTTTGACCAGGGTGCCCCGGACCTCCTGGTCGCCTGTGTGAAGGCTTATCTATGTTTCAAACTCGAAACAGTGAATACAGGTTTCAACTTGGGCGCCCCGGACCTCCCGGGCGCCCTGCTTGAAGCCTTATTCTGCCTTCTTCAACTAAGCTGATTTTTCCTTTTGACTGGGGGCGCCCCCATCAGTGGGGGCGCCTGGATTGGCTGCTTTCTAGCCTTTTGGCTGCTTTGTCTCTGGTTCTTGGTACCTGCAAGATACACAAACACAAAGCGCATATACATACAATATTAGTCTTAAGGACTTGGTTCGAACTTTAAATTTCCATGAAACCCTAGGTCGAACCGACGTAAGTTCCCACCCCCGAGAACGCGCCTTTCACCTACTCCTCTCAGGAAACGGTTGCCACCCAGTCCTTCGGGTGGACTTTTGCTTAGCTTCCGATACTTCCAGTGTTGGGTCCGGGTGCATGTTGACATGGATACGGGTTTGTAATTTTTAAAAATAATTACGTGCAGCGGAAGAATTAGCATAAATAATTTCTCAAATTATTTTAACCACGTATCTAGCATGCAACCTTATGATGTGTGGACATGATCATAAATTAAAATTTTGCAAAAAACTAAACTAATTTACTTAGTACCTCGCGTAACTCGAAGAAAGGGACGAGATCCAACCGTAGCGTCCCTTGGAAGCTTTGCCTCTATTCGCGTCCACGCCGAGTTCTCTTTGGGATGACTTCGCAAAGCCACGAGTTTTGTGCCGACGAGAACTACTAGATTCTCCAAAGGCACAACTAGAATATCAAGAGAGAGAGTTGGAAACTAACCACCAAGTAACAGAATCAAGATTCCGGGAAAGGTAGGAAGGAGACGCGACCCGCTTCTTCTTCTTCTTCGGCCTCTTCTTGATGGTGGCTCACGACAAGGGAAGGAGGCGCCGGCCCTAGGGGAGGAGAGAGGGCGCCGGCCCTAGAGAGAGAAAGGGGCGCCGGCCCTAGAGAGAGAGAGGGAGAGAATAAGAGACAGAGAGAGAGCTTGCTACTATTTCTCTTAATTGATTGGAATTCAAGCCTTGCCTTGGTTCCTTTATATAGTAGCCTCTCCATCGCCAAGTCTCCCCTTTAACGGAATAAATTTTTCATAAGAAATTTATCTTATAAATTTTCTTATGAATTATTCCGTTATGCCAAGTTTTATTATAACTAACTTTATAATAAAACAAATACATCTCCCCTTTTATTATGGAATAAAATTTACAAGAAATTTATTATATAAATTTTTCTTATTATGAAAAAATCAATTCATAATTGATTTTATAAAATAAAATAAACCAATCCATGATTCATTTTAATTTCCATAAAAAGAATAAATTTATTATATAAATTTTTCTTATCATGGAAAAATCAATTCATAATTGATTTTATAAAATAAAATAAACCAATCCATGGTTCATTTTAATTTCCATAAAAAGAATAAATTTATTATATAAATTTTTCTTATCATGGAAAAATCAATTCATAATTGATTTTATAAAATAAAATAAACCATTTAATGTTTATTTTAATTTCCATGAAAATAAATTTATTTACATAAATTTCTTTATATAAATTTTTTATATTTATTTATCCATAATTTTATAAAATAAATCGCGCTTGATTTATTTTATAATTTAAACCAAATAAATTCATTTCCCTCCATGTGATGGCCGGCCAAACCAAAGAGGGTGGGGACCCTCATTGGTCGGCCAAACCAAGCCGCCTCCTCGCGAATTAAACACGTTGTGAATTCATCACAAATTCTCTCATGCTGTGAATTGTATTGCGGACATTCAGTAAATGAGTTTAAGATCACAATCAAATACACAAACATGTATACTCAAATAGTGAATTTTCATTTATTAAAATAAATGTTTACAATCATAAGGCGATTGCCTTAGGACACTTCTCTCATATTACTAACATCCGGACCTTGAGACGCTCGAACCCTGACCCATCTCTACTTCTGTCCTTAGTCATCGCTCAGCTAAGTTGCTCAGTCCCTCGGACCAAGACTTCGTGCCTAAACCCTAAGTCCAGGACTTCGGTGCCCAACCCTTGGCCAGGTCTTCGTGCCCAATTCCTCGAACCAGGTCTTCGGTGCCCAACCCTCTGCCAGGTCTTTTTGTCCACTCCTCGACCATGACTTAGTGCCCACCATCCGAGCATGTCTTCGGTGCTCAGCCCTTTGCCAGGACTTAGTGCCCAGCTTCACTCACCAGGTCTTAGTGCCTAGGTTAACTAGGACTTTTCTTCCACTTTGTTACTTTTCTCTTAACTCCCCTTTGTCTGTTCAATGTATCACTGACTTAAGTCTATTGTCAAATATTAAAACACTTAGAGGAGAACATCATTGATGCAACTTGCACCAACAATCTCCCTCTTTTTGATGTTTGACAATATCTTAAGTTAGATTGGTTGAAAGGGCTACTCTTACTATCCTTGGGATCAGAATAAAAATGAACTAGGTTTTGAAAATTCATTTTTGATTCTCTAGGAAAAATAGAAAAAAAAATTCTAACTTTTACTCTCTCATTTTTGAAAACATTTTGATTTTTTGATCCTTTGGGAAGAGAAAAGAAAAAATTTCTAACTTAAGGCTAACTTAAGGCTCATCTCTCCTCCTTTATCATACATTAAAAAAATCAAGATTTCTTGCACCAACAATGAGAACATTTGGTTCTTTTTTTTTGAAAAATACTTAGTGTAATTTTTGAAAGCATAGCATAAAATTAAGTACTTAAGAATTTTGAAAACTTTTCACTTAAACACTATTGCTTTAGAAGGAAAAAAATTGTACTTGTAGAAAAATTTTCAACTAGTGCATTTTTTTTGAAAATACAGTAATTTTGCATAACTTTTGAAAGAATATTAACTGCTTTGAAAAGTACAAGTACTTTGAAAATTGTTATGAGCTTTTAACAAATGCAAGTATTTTGAAAAATGTACATTTTTGAAAACCATAAGTAACTTTGAAAGATATTGTGCAATTTTAAAAACATAATATTTTACTTGACTTGGTCTATATTCCAGTCTGACACAATCCTAGGAAACCTTGTTGACTACAAGGACATTTTCCTAAGTGTCCTGGAAAATTTTCCAAACTCAAGAAAATACTCTTTCCGAACAGAATTTTGAAAAAAAAATGATAGTACTTTGAAAATATATGCTAGTACATTTTGAAAAATGTGTGAACTTTTGAAGACATATTATTTTACTTGACTTGGTTTATCTTCCAGACTGACACAATCCTAGGAAACCTTGTTGACTACAAGGACATTTTCCTAAGTGTCCTGGAAATTCTCCAACCCAAGTAAATATTATTTCAAAAATAATTTCATAAGCCACACAAATTTTGAAAACCCGAATAATAGTATTTTGAAAGACTTATATTTTCAGCAAGATTTTGAAGATATGAAAACATGTTATTAAAAAAATTCTTTTAAATTTGACCTCCCCCTAAACTTGACCCAATCCTGGGAAGCTTGTTGACCACAAGTACTCTTCCTCTGAGTCTTTAGGATTTGGTTCAAATCAAAAAGAATTATTTAACAATTTTAAGAAATAAATGAAAAATTTTCTGAGATTCTTCTTTTGACTAGACTCCTCCTAAATTTGACACATCCGAGGAGTCCTTGAAGATCATGAAGTGGGTCTTTCTCTGTGTCTTTAGGGTTTATCAAAGTCAAAGAAACAGGTAAATTTTTGAACATATAATTTTTATAACATAAGCCTTTTTCGAAAACACAAGTGATAATGATTTACAACACAGTTTTCGAAAAGTATTTTCAAATGATAGTAATGTTTAAAGTGCAGTTTTTGAAAATCATTTCAAAAGAATGAAAAACACTCCTATACCCGATATCGTTTGACTATATCTAAGTGCCCTAAGGAACTTTAGTGTTGTCCTAAGAGGCTTGTGTCTAATTTGTGTGAGTCAAACAACTTTCAAAAGGGTATAATTTTGAAAACATATAATATATATCAGCAATCAGACAATCATGAATTACATAAAAACATTACTATGTTGAAGCACTATTTTGAAAATATATTTTTAGAAAAATATTCTAATAATTTTGAAAAATATTTTTGAAAACTATTTTTTAATTTATTAATCCTTAACATCTCACTAATTCTAGATGTTTCAATACAGCAAGCATGGTTGCATTATGGGTGTATTGTGAGATGCTTGAATTATTCTCTTTAATTCATTATTAAATCTAAGATTTAATTGAAATTTGTGTTAGATTCAAATTTGACAGAGAGTAAATTGAATTTAAATTTCAAAAATTGGCTTCCAAGTCTTAGCGAGGCACAAGGCCTTCTTTGGCCGCAGCCTTATTGGATCATCAACCCTTTCCTTGACAAAGCCTTTTAGTGAAATTTCATTTTCAAAATTACTTTTTGAGAAATTTTAGTCTAACTAGTTTGGATCTTGGATCGGTAGCTTCGGCTAGTTCCACCAGTCTAAACAGACCAAGTAGAGTATATTTGACCTTATTAGAAAAGGCTTTCCTAACGTACTATCATCTCACCTCTACCCAATACTAGGTTTTCAAATTTCAATTATCTTTTTCCTATAACCGTTCTAAATCATGCGTAAACTTAAACGTGAATGACATAACATATATTTAAAAGAAATAGCAAATGCATGACATGACAATTATGCATTAGTTAAACAAGTCAGAAGACATTTTAATTAAGTTTCTAAAAATGTATCAAATTCCCGATTTGATACATGTCGTGTGAACCTGTGAATATGTCAATCCACTTTTACATATTTAATTTTTATTAAATTAATTGTTATGGTTTGGGTAGGATTTTATTTAATTTGAGTTTAAGTTATTTACGAGTTAGAGTTCAATTAAAAAGAATTACTTAAAGTTAAATTAATTAAGGATTAAGAATTAATTTGAATGAATTAAGGATTAATTGAATTAATTTGTATTAATTTGAACTAATTAATATTTAATTAATTTGAATTTTAAATTATTAAGATTTAATTAATTTGAATTTGAATTATTAAGATTTAATTAATTTGAATTTGAATTATTAAGATTTAATTAATTTGAATTATTAGTTGTGGGTTTAAGTTCATTATTTTCATTATTTCGAAAATTTCTGTTTCATTTTATCTATCTTTTCAAAATTTTCTAACAATTCGGATTTATTTGAACCTTTGTAATTTTTATTGACTATGAATCTAATCTTAGAAAATTTCATCTCTTCCTCAAGATTAGATCTTTCAATATCCTCAACGTAGGTGGAGTAATTTGGGCTATTAGTTAAAGTTTTGTAGTAATCTTCAATATTACCTATAATTAAGTTATCATCTAGGAGAATTTCATCTTTATTATCCTCAAGAATATCTTCAACAATATCATCCTCAGAAATAATTTCAGGATTATATTCAGAATTATCCTTAAGATTTTCAAATTTGAATTCGGATCTATCCTTAGAATTTTCAAATTTGAATTCAGATCTATAATTAGGATTTTCAAATTTGAATTCGATTTTATCCTTAGGATTTTCAAATTTAAATTCAGTTTTATCCTTAGGATTTTCAAATTTGAATTTGATTTTATCCTTAGGATTTAATTTATCTGAATTAAGATTATCAGAGTTAAGATTATTAGAATTAAAGTTATGATAATTTATTTTAGAAATTACTGAATTGATGTTCTGAATTAAATAATTAATTTTTGATATTTTAGTCATATCTGCATTTTCTAATTTGACATACAAAATATTAATTTTACTGTGCAATAAATATAATTTATCAGAAAAATTAACTAAATTATCAAAAGACAGTGCAGAAATTTATAAAATGTTTGGAACATAAATCTTACGTACCTTCGCTGGACATTTGTTTTTGTAGTGTCCGTACTTCTCGCATTTGAAGCATCTTATGTGGCCTTTATCTCTCCGAACTCCTGGCGCTGGTGTCTCCTTTGTCGCCTGTGGTGTAGGCCGAGTCTTACGAGTAGGGCACTGATTTTTATAGTGCCCTCTCTCCCTGCACGTGAAACATATAACATGGAATTTAAAATTCGACATTTAAAATTAAAATGTACCAGATTCACCCCTGGGCTCCCCCTCAACTCTTGGCATCGTTGCTCCGTCGACGGTTAGTCCGGTGAAGAGCAGCCTGTCTCTGATATCACTTATAAGATCGGTGTCGTCGATAGAGGGGAGGGTGAATATCGATCGTGAAGATTCTCGCGGAAATCTTCGTAAGATTTTCGTTCATACTGGACTTAGAGCGTTAGTGCAGCGGAAAAGTAAAACATAAAAGAAAATAACAATACAACAGACACGCGGGATTTATTTACTTGGTTCCCGACCCCCCCTGGGTCAGTACGTCCAAGGCCTATGTACTCAGCGTGAGTCCACTATTGGTCTCCTTTCAGGGATTTTCGGAGGTGGAGAAAACCCGGCTTACAGTTGATAGTTACAAGCAATAATATTGAAAATTAAGTGCGGAATTAAATAAAAGCAAACCGAACAAAACAAAGTCTGAAGCTCGGCCGATCTGGACCTCCGAAGTGCCGCGCACTTTCTCCTGGAGCCTCCCGGTCATAGAGCCTTGTCTTTAGCGAGTTGTCGTCGGTCAGAATGATCAGAATAGCTCACAGCAGTTGTGTTTCAAGCAGAGGGGTCGAGGCCCCTTATATAGTGCTCCTAGGGACGCCCCTATCGACTCATTCAAACCTTATCCCTGCGCCAACCTCGCCGCAGCTGATAAAGCCTTTGACCAGGATGCCCCGGACCTCCTGGGTGCCCGTGTGAAGGCTTATCTGTGTTTCAAACTCAAAACAGCGAATACATGTTTCAACTTGGGCGCCCCGGACCTCCAGAGCGCCCTGCTTGAAGCCTTATTCTGCCTTCTTCAACTAAGTTGATTTTTCCTTTTGACTTGGGGCGCCCCCATCATCCAGGGCGCCTAGATTCATGCCTTTCAACCCAACACTGGGTTTGAGGCTTTAATCTGGGCGCCCCCATCAGTGGGGGCGCCTGGATTGGCTGCTTTCCAGCCTTTCGCCTGCTTTGTCTCTGGTTCTTGGTACCTGCAAGATACACAAACACAAAGCACATATACATACAATATTAGTCTTAAGGACTTGGTTCAGACTTCGGATTTCCACAAAACACTAGGTCGAACCGACGTAAGTTCCCACCCCCGAGAACGCGCCTTTCACCTACTCCTCTCAAGAGACGGTTGCCACCTAGTCCTTCGGGTGGACTTTTGCATAGCTTCCGATACTTCCGGACCTCGAGACGCCCGAACCCTGATCCATCTCTACTTCTGTCCTTAGTCATCGCTCAACTAAGTTGCTCAGTCCCTCGGACCAAGACTTCGTGCCCAAACCCTAAGTCCAGGACTTCGGTGCCCAACCCTCGGCCAGGTCTTTGTGCCCAATTCCTCGAACCAGGTCTTCGGTGCCCAACCCTCGGCCAGGTCTTCTTGCCCAGTCCTCGACCAGGACTTAGTGCCCACCTTCCGAGCAGGTCTTCGGTGCCTAGCCCTTTGCCAGGACTTAGTGCCCAGCTTCACTCACCAGGTCTTAGTGCCCAGCTTCACTTACCAGGTCTTAGTGCCTAGGTTAACTAGGACTTTTCTTCCACTTTGTTACTTTTCTCTTAACTCCCCTTTGTCTGTTCAATGTATCACTGACTTAAGTCTATTGTCAAACATTAAAACACTTAGAGGGGAACATCATTGATGCAACTTGCACCAACATATAGCACTTAAAAGTTTGGAGGATGTTAAAATTGACAGGGCAACAACTATCAGTGACAAGGATCAAATTATTGCTCAGAAGGAAACAATAATTGCGGAGAAGGAGGCCCAGCTTAAACAAAAAGATGAAATCATTACTGAAAAGAATACAATAATTGCATCTAAAGATTCCCAGCTTAAACAACAAGATGATCACTACACAAAAATGTCATCTTTAAGAGATACGATCATACTTCAGTCTAACCAGCAAATCATGAAGCTGCATAAACAATTGGAAATCAAAGGGTCAGATGAAGTTGAGCAACTTCCCAAAAAAAGGAAAATAACTCAGGTCAGACCAGCCTTCGAGGCCAAAGGCAAGGGCAAAGAAGTTGTAGAGGATGAGGATGAAGATCAAGATGACAAGGCTCCTGCCCCATCAATGTCACAAACTACAACGCAAACAACCTCAACCCAAACAAACTTATCTGAACAACAGGCAGCTAAAGCAAAAGAAATTCAGAAGGTGAAAAGCAACATATTGAAGAAAGCCAGGGCATTTTTTAAGAAGAAGAATAAAGATGCAGAGATTGTTGAAACCTTATTAAAGCTTAGTAAATTAAAGTGAGTTAGTTGTTATTGCGATTGCATAAATTTGTAAAACAATGATGATTATTCTCATTCATTAATAAAATTTATTCCTTCACCTTCTTATTAAGTTGCTTATATTATGTTCATGTAGGTATCAGACAACTCCAGTATGGTCCAATGGAACCTTTTCATTAGATATGCAATCATTTTTGACAATATTTAATTGGAATGACTACACCATCAGGGATTGCATAAATACATACTGGACAATTCTAGTAAATGAAGCAAAATCCTGTAACTCACCATACCACCCCTCCATATTCTGTGGGGTGGGGTTAGATGTAAGTCAATTAGCAAGTTGTTATGTTGTTTATTTCTATGATTTAGTTGACTAACACTTCTTTTTTAATAAATATAGAAACTGTTTGAGGTGATTCACGCAGCAGCATTTGAATAAACAATTGCTACTGATACTGATAAGCCAATTAGATATATCATCTGTCCTCTAAATAATGCAGATGATCATTGGCATCTAATGATTATTGACCTCGAGGAAGGTAGTATCTATCATTATAATTCTCTCGGCGCCATAGAAGGGTACACTGCCAAATTTAAAAAAATTGTAAGTTTTCTATTTCATATTTATACCTCTACAAAAAGTTTCAATGCAATATAATTGTTACTAATGTAATATCTATGTAGGTGACATTTTTCAAAAATTTAAACTGGTCATATTACAAGATATGGAATAAAGGATTGCCTTCTATATCGGAGACAGACTTTAATAAAATTGTAGTCGAGGGACCCACCCAAAGCAGATCGTAAGATGATGTTTTTTTTTGTTAAACATAACAATTGATTTCATGGTTGGATTTATAAGATGAGAACAATGACAATATTGATTTTTTTCAGGTTGGATTGTGCTTTTTTCATTATGCGATATGTTGAAAGTCTGGTCTTTCAAAGATCCACAGAGTATAGCCAAAAGTTAATGAAAGTTTATCGATTTCAGGCGGGATATAAAATAATGAGAGACAAGTTCTGGAAGATAAATCTGTAAATATTGCTTTTGTTCTTACAATGCATATGTAAGTGTCATGACAAACATTGTATATTAGTACAATGTATGTAATCCTTTTGAAATCAATGAATACAATAATTGCTTCCAAAGATCCTTGTTTTTGTGTAATATATAAGCTATAATCTGTAATTGTTGTCGATACCATCAGTAATATTGAACCTTGCTTATGCTGTAATCATTTGAAACAATCTAATTTCAGGCCCACTCAGGGCCTGAAACAAACTGATTCAGGCCCACGTTGGGCCTGAACAAATACCATTTCAGGCACAGCGTGGGCCTTGTTTATTTCAGGCCCAAGATGGGCCTGAAATAATCTCATTTCAGGCCCAGCATGGGCCTAAAATAAGCTCATTTCAGGCCTAGCGTGGCCCTGAAATAATCTCATTTCAGGCCCAAGTTGGGCCCGAAAGCCTTTGGTTCAGGCCCAACGTGGGTCTGAAATCACATTGCAAAAAATTTAATAAAACCTGCTTACAAGTATGATTAAATACTTATACAGCAATCTTTTATATAATTGTACATGTTATGACAACAATTTAATAATGAAGCATGAAGGTTCCAAACTTCCAACTCGAGAGTACCTAAATACAAGTCATTGCATACCACAATTAGATTCCATGCACATCATGAGCTCATATTTTGAGAATTTGGCACACAAGGAGACTTTTTAGATGGACCTAGGATATTTGAATTTTTAAAACTCATTATCAGTAGTTAGAGTTTAGCTAGCAGATGGTATTTTTAGTTTCCAAACGTAGTCGTAATGAGTATCAATTACGTATTGATACACTATCAGTTGGCACAGAACAATGAATCAACAAATCAGAAATCAGAGGAGCTCAATTGACAGATATTCAGAAAAGTTAGGACTTCAGGACTTCAAGACCTGAAATAACAATCATGTGGTTCAGAAATCAGAGGACTGATCTTTTCCGATTACATTGAATTACACAAGGCATTGATATGTATGATAATATTGAAATACTTCTTCAAGTGACAACATTAACAACAATTTGAGGTTTTGACAATACTATGGCTGTACAATATACAAAATATATACATTCATTTCTCCTTCTTACAAAATATGCACTTCAATCAGAATATTCCTGCAATACATATGCCAATTAACTCAAGACCTTGGTGCTGGCGGCATTCTACATGTCCTTCTATTGTGGTCAAGTTGTTTGCATCGACGGTATTTTAGTTTCACCTTGCCATTGTGTTTAGACTCAATCCGTGCCTTCTTTCATCTACCAAGCTACACAAGGCTACGGGGACTGAGAACTATAATGTCGTTTACGCCCATAAGCCAAAACTGCTTGCTTCTACAAGGGAAAATATGATCCATGTAAACTCACTTTCAAGTTTCTGAATAAAAATAATGCTCACAATATGGCAGTGTATCCATGTTCCTGTGAATGATTACGGCAATAGCATGTGAGCAAGGGAGTCCTGAAATTTGAAACTCCCCACAATGATAAAAAAAATTCCAAATCAACAATATATGAAGTGTCCCATGTTTCTACTTCCATTTCTGATTGAGAGTAAGGGTGAACCTTATAAGCTCTAGCTTTCTCTCTCCTTGAATCCATTTCTTTTATAACATAAGGTGTCAAAGCAACATGCCATTTGGAGACTTCCTCTCTACGGTTAAAGAACCATTGAGCTACTTTTCTTCTTGTAGTATCAATTAACCTGTTTATGGGAAGCTCACGTGTGGACTTGAACAAAGCATTTAAGCTCTCCACACAATTCGTGATAAGCATTTTGTACCTTCTCCCAGTAAAGTGTGCATTTGCCCACCTTTTAGGGTCAATATTCTGAAGCCACTTATGGGCATATGGATGTTTTTCAAGCATTGTCTGTATTATCATAACATATTAGAGTATTGTGTTGGCTCGTGCTACTGCCCAAAACAAACCTAAAGCAACCCTACATCCAGTATCAGTTACCATATTACAAGACATGTGATAGCAATAAAAAGCATGATGTGCGTTTGTATAGACTTTTCTAATTGCTGATATAATGCCCCGATGTCTATCAGATACTATGGTGATTGTGTGATCATCGACAATAAAGTACATCTTTGTATGCTCCAAAAACCACTCCCATGTAGACCCACATTCAACTTCAGCTATTGCAAAGGCAACTAGGAGAACATTGTCATTACCATCAATGGTCGTAGCAATCAATAATACACCTGGATACTTTCCTCTTAGGTGTGTGGCATCAATTTCCATAAGTCTACGCAAATAAGACCTGAACACCCTTCGGTAAGCACCAAAATCCAAAAAACACTGCTGGAACTTATTGTCACCATTCCTGCATAGTGCAACATAAGTTTCAGGATCTCTAACTCTTAACTCATGCAGATATTGTGGAAGATCTCTATATGCCTCATCATAATCTCCGACAACCTTTTTCAATGCTTTCTCCTTAGCTATGTATGCATTTCTATATGATATGGTCACTCTAAATCTAGCTTTAATATATGATATAATCATACTTGGTTTGTATTGTTCATTATGAAGAAATTGCTCTTCAACAAAAGAAGCAACAAATGATGAAGAGCATGCATGATGATCAACACTTTCCCTAACAGTTCCACATTGGTGATTCTTTACATATTTTGTAACAATAAACTCTACTTCCCCCGTTGCTACTACTCTCTATGTACATGGTTGGTTGAAGCACATTGCTTTAACTCTATTTTTTCTAGTGTCAACTGGGTTATATCTCATATGCTTAACCATGACATGTTTGACAAGTGCATTCTTGAATTCTTCTCTAGATGGAAATATCTGCCCCATAAAAAATTCATGCTCATCTCTTGCCTCTACCTCTCCAATTGGCTCAGCAAGCAATAGAGAATTCAAAATATAAGGATCTTCAGCTAATGGAAACTCCTCCTTTAAGTCACTGTACTGATCTGGGGGGAATTCATATTGCTCAATCTGCATATCATCAGCTTGGAATTCTAGTACACTTGTACTGGGTTGTAATTCATCTGCATTTTCAATTTTAATTTCTTCCTCCCCACTCCAGGTTGGCTCAAAGAATTCAACAACTCTTGTAGAAGAATTCAGACTCTCATCTTCTAGATTAGTTGCTTCTTCATTTAGATCAATTGTCAAATTCCTTGTAATTCTATTATCACCATACTAGGAAGATAATGGAATATTATTACTTGCAATTTCTGCTCCATTCCCCATGACAGTATTATCATCAAGAGTATTCCATATCTCAGAGAGAATTTCGTCAACAACATTATCATCCCTGAAAAATCAATTACAATTACATTTAGCAAACTTTGAAAATCATAATCAAAGGCCTGAAATATTTTGAATTCAGACCTTAGGAGGTCATGAATTATTTTGACTTCAGGCCCTGGGAGGGCCTGAAATATTTTGACTTCAGGCTCTCACGGGGCCTGAAACCAAAAGAATTTAGGCCCGGGGAGGGCCTGAAATCTTTTTATTTAAGTCCCTCCTAGGGCCTGATATGGTAAGATATCACCCTCTAGGTCGAATTCAAGCATTAATTTATCCTAAGTTTAAAAAATTTCACAGAACCTAATTATGTAATGCATGACACCCTTAGAGTCCTTCTCCAAACATAAAAATAGCCAAAAGAGTTTATCATGTATAAAACTAGGTCTGATACCATATCAAAGATGACAATAATACGTAGATTACAATTTCTATTTGTTACCAAACTGTTGCTAGCTTTTTCTCCTTCAACACCTATCTTCCTTAGGTGCCTTGGTCATGAATCAAATTGTGCGAGGTAGAAATATATATGTACCTTCGTGATGAATCGGCTTGTGCAAGGTATTAATATATATATATAGGCTGAAAAACTTCGACTCCATGTCCATCCGAGCCACAAATTAATATTATACTGATAAAGTGGTTCGGAAGTCTCGAAAAGTGAATCGAGAGAGGCTTCACTTGGCGGGATGGGTATAATAGGAAGTTCACTATATGGGATGTGCCCTTTGGTACAAAATAAAGAATGGTACGCATTTTGGTAATTTCCAAATCTTGGGTACGCACTTTGGTAAAAAGTCGTACCTTTAAAGGTTAGCCGAGTGGCAAACCTCATGCGTGGGGCTCAATTTTGGCCTTTGGGTCCTGCCCATTCCTCAAATAAAGAGAGCCTCAACTGAGCGATCTTAGAACACTCTCAGTGGTTACCGCAGAGCAGGTTCCTCAACTGAGCAGTTGAGCGTCCACTCCACTGAGCAACGGGCCATCCCAAACCCGTCGAGCAGCGGACTGTCCCAAACCCACTGAGCGGCAAACTCTCAAAGAGTAGTTGAGCGACCAACTACCCTCAGTTGTTGGCCACGCCTAGATCCATGTTAGCCGATTGACTAACTTATCTCTTGATCCTGTCGCGAAGCGAGATGGCGATCCCACAGGCCGACGGTCTCCCGGATGACATGAGCTAATGAGGTGGCAGTGAGCTGGTGAGGTGGCCATGAGCTGGCCGCGCTCCGGTGTGGCTCTGCAAAACTACGACCGTTAGTAAACCCGCCAGGGATTTCCTCAGTTAGGCACTCCGACTGTCAAGTCAGTATCCGTAGGCATAATAGTGGACCTGAATTGAAATGAGGTAAGAGACAAGAAGGCTTGCACCCGCGTACCTGCGGTAAGGGGTGTGCGAAGTTTATATAATCGAGGGAGCTGACAACCCTTGTCCGTATTGACGAGACAAGAGTGTGATAACTGTCAGCTCATATGGATCACTTAGGAGTGGCGCGGCATGGCGCGGGGTGCTCGAGCAGTACGAGGGTACTGAATTGGCGAGCTGACCGCGAGAAGTGTCAGGGATAAGTAAGGTGCACAGAACCCTGTTAGCAGGGTCGTACCCTAGATGTGATGATATAGGGGCATAGAGGCGAGATAGCCCGTACCCCGGGAGCCGACTGGCGAGTCTGAGTGTTGGGGACCGAGTCGAGTAATGGCCAGTGAGCGTGGGCAGCCACACGTCCGACTGGTAGAATGGAAGCGCAGGGTACGCCCTGAGTCGGGGGTTTGCCGAGTGGTGTCTGCCTGATTCTGTTAGGTATCCAGTCCTCATGATGACATTGGAGCGTCGATCGCCACGCATCCGACTGTGGTGCACGACCTAGCTCTAGGTCGGGGAAGAGCCAAGGAGCGTGGGTAACCAAGGGTCCACCCGGTAGAATGACTGGTGGTTGGCCCAACCGACTCCATTGGTGGCCAGCTAGACACTGTCCCCAGGGGACTTCTGGGCTTGGGAACCTACCCAGGGATACCGTTGCTGACCTGTCTATTAAACCTTCCTACCGCCAGACTGGCTGGTGGGCCCGGCCTATGAACCTACCCGTAGGCAAGGCCAGGATCATAAGTGTCCCTCTCGAGTCTAGTCGAAGGAGGCGGCGAGTCCGACTGACTGAACTATCGCCCGTTAAAGTAAGTCTGGCGCGCCAGGAAATCCTAGTCCCCTCTTGGGGCCTCTTGGCGAACTTGTCGGTGCCTAGGGATCCCGGCCGGCCGGTGATGTCACGTCATTTGTCTTTTCCCCTTTTGCTGCTCGGTATCTCCGAGCAGGTCGAAATCTCAGACATTAATGCTTTCGGCTGGGGATTGTTCCACGTGTCTCTTCCCCATTCCTCCTCCAAGCAGTGAGGTGTTCGCAGTTTGTCCCCTGAGGGATGAGGTTGGGCGCGAGTTGCTTCATTTTCTGGACCCCTCTGGGCCTGATCAGGCAGCTATTATTGCCCACCGCCTCTGCTGTGGCCCACCATCAGGCGGTTCTGATAGAATATGCATATGTATAAACAGGTTCTTACCTTTACCACCGCCTTTTCACCTTTTACCCTGGTGTACTACATTTCTACCTCCGGCTAGGGTTGTGGCGGCAGCTTTGGGCCCGGCCTTCTTCTCCGACAATCTCTTCACGGGTTAGGTTTCCTTCCTCACTCTGTTTCGCATGGCCTCTTCGTCTCGCGACCCCGCTCCAAGGTATGTCACCGTGAGGTCTGTCCTCAACCACGGCGATCTTGATGCCATTAAGGCAGAATTTCATATTCCGTCCGACCACAACGTCCTGCTGCCTTCTCCTTCTGATCAACCCTCCAAACCTCCGGAGCACTACATCACCATCTCGCGAGATCACCTACAGGCGGGGTTGCGCTTCACCATCCATCCTTACATTGCCTCGGTTTGCCACTACCTTCGCCTTAATCTGTCCCAATTAACTCCCAACTCCATCTGCCTTCTTTGTGGGTTGGTAATTATCTTCCAAGTGTATAGCCTTCCTCTTCAAGCTGAACTTTTTCATTACTTCTTCTACCTGAAAAGGCAAGATCCGGGCGAGTTTTTCTTTCAAGCCCATCCCGGGACTTCCTTCTTCTCTTCGCTTCCATCCTCCGCCAAGGGTTGGAAGGATAAATACTTTTTCATTCGCCCCGTTGCGCCCCCGACCTAGCCTTGCGGTTTCCAACAGGACGCACCTCAGACACCCCCTCATCACACAGATTCTCGGAAGTTCCCTATATTCGGGAGTGCTCTCTCCTTGCTCGGTGGTCGGCACTTCTCCATCGTACCACTATTGTGTGAGCCCATCATGTTCGTGTTCGGGCTTAGTCCTGCGTCGTTTAATCGGCCTGCCTCTCTTGGTAAGCATCCTTTTCTTCTTTCTTGTTTCCTTACTGCACATGCTGTTGGGACCGGGTGCATGTCGACAAGGATACGAGTTCGTAAAATTTTAAATTTTTACGTGCAGCGGAAGAATTTGCATAAAATAATTTCCTAAATTATTTTAACTTCGTATCTAGCATGCAACCTTATAGTGTATCGACATAATCATAAAATAAAAGTTTGCGAAAAAGTAAACTAATTTACTTTTATACCTCGCGTAACTCGAAGAAAGGGACGAGATCCAACCGTAGCGTCCCTTGGAAGCTTCGCCTCTATTCGCGTCCACGCCGAGTTCTCTTCGGGATGACTTCGCAAAGTCACGAGTTTTGTGCCGACGAGAACTACTAGATTCTCTATGGGCACAACTTAGAAGATAAGAGAAGAATTAGGAAACTAACCAACGAAGTAACGGAATCGAATTCCGAGAAGAGAGGAGTCGCTATCCGCTTCTTCTTCTTCTTGTTCGGGTTCTCCTTCTTCTTGAATGCTCACGCCACAACCCAAGGAAATGGATGAGGTGCGCCGGCCCTAGATGGAGGAAGGGCGTCGGCCCTAGGTCACCAAGTGGGCGCCGGCCCTAAGGGAGGAGAGGGGAGGGAGAAGAGAAGAGAGAGAGAGGGAGAGCTCTTCACCACTTGATTAGTTGATTCATTAAGGGCTAGCCTTTGGTTCCTTTATATAGTAGCAACTCCTTTGCTAAGTCTCCCTCTTAACGGAATTAACGGAATTAATGGAATTAGTTATAAGAAATTTATCTTATAAATTTTCTTATTGATTATTCCGTTTAAGCCTAGTCTTATTATAACTAATTTATAATAAAATAAATTAGTTATCATAAGAAATTTATCCTATAAATTCTCTTATGAATTTTATTATAACTAACTTTATAATAAAACTAATTAATTATCATAAGAAATTTAACCTATAAATTCTCTTATGAATTATTCCGTTTAAACCAAGTTTTATTATAACTAATTTATAATAAAACAAATTCTTCTTCTCTTTAAATTATAGAATAAATTTTATAAGAAATTTATAAACTTTCTTATTATGGAAAAATCAATTCATAATTGATTTTATAAAATTAAAATAAACCAATTCATGGATTATTTTAATCTTCCAAAAAAGAATAAATTTCTATAAATTTATTTCTATAAATTTCTTTATACAAATTTATTTATCCATAATTTATAAAATAAATCGCGCAGGATTTATTTTATTAAACCAAAATTAATTGGTTTTCTCCTCTATTGTGGCCGGCCACCCAAGGGGCGTTTGGCACCCTCTTTGGCCGGCCAAACCAACCCGAACCGGTCGCGAATTAAACTCATTTAATTCACCCAAAAAGCCTTCAAAAGACTTAGCCATTTTTAGCTACCGTTGCGCCTCTGATTAACTCAGATTCGACTTATTTCTCTTGATCGGAAAATCCAATTTTCAACTCGTTTTAAATCCCTCGGATTACTCGTAGTGCGTGTGACTAAATAGGCTTTCGATTTATGTTGGCCGTCTATAATCAACTAATTATAGAACGATCATGAGTGGCACCTAGTAGTACATCATGATCCCCAATTAATCGAAAGATCAACGGTTTGACCTCAGAAGAAATTATTCTGAAACCCTTCAGCAGCTCTAATGAATCATGCCCCATTCCCTTCACCACCTTATACCCACTTGGTTCAGGACATGGTCTATTGTGTTAGTCCCCACTAGGCTGACTACGTCACACCTAGCCCAAGTAGTGTCTTTCTCGTCCTTTGGATTTCTAATTACTCTCATGTATTTAAGAGACTTTCACTCTTAACATGATATACTCTGGCCAGAGGTTTTGAGTAACAATCCGACGATAGGCCTGGGTATACATCTCCTCGCAAGGAGTGGTGAATCCTTTGTAGGCTGTTCAAACATCTTCGGGCACTTTGGCTTATACCCAATCATTCTGGGTCCACACCTCCTTGGAGATGCTTGCTTAAGATGTTAAAGTATAAGTCTCCATGACCAAGATGACTTGAACACCGCAAGTCAAAGGAACATCGCACTTAAGCCGCAGTAAGAACTTCATTGACATTCTATAGATAGATTCCATATGAAGTCTTACAGCTAGTCACTCCAATGAACTAGTTCCCTTAACTAGCATCCATGTTTATCTCCGGACATCCCAATGTCACCAGCCAGTGAGAATCAGCTGATTAGAGAATAACCCATGCTAGTCTCAATAGAATTGATAGTGTCCGTTTTTATCAATTCATCGACTAGGGATATTTTCAATACTTCACATTTGCGCATTTAGAGATAATCACTAGTTGTGATCTCATCACAAATTCTCTTATGCTGTGAGTTATATTGCGGACATTCAGTAGATGAGTTTAAGATCCCAATCAAATACACAAGCATGTATACTCAAATAGTGAATTATCATTTATTAATATAAATGTTTTATAATCATAAGGCGATTGCCTTAGGACACTTCTCTCATATCACTAACAAACTCCCACTTGGCCTAATGCCAATCGCTACGGTATCCAATACCACAGGCTCTAACATGACCCTCAAACTTTCTTTGAGACAAGGCCTTAGTTAAAGGATCCGCTATATTCCTTTCAGTGGGAACTCTCTCAATTTGTATGTCATTCCTACTTATAATCTCTCTGATTAGATGATAGCGGCGAAGCACGTGTTTGGATCGCTGATGAGACCTTGGTTCCTTTGCTTGTGCAATAGCTCCATTGTTGTCGCAGTAAACCGGCACTGCATCATCAATGGTTGGAACCACGCCAAGTTCGGAGACGAACTTCTTGATCCAGACTGCTTCTTTTGCTGCTTCCGAAGCTGCGATATATTCCGCTTCCGTGGTGGAATCCGCTACGGTGTCTTGTTTGGAACTTTTCTAACTTACTGCGCCTCCATTCAAAGTAAATACGTATCTAGACTGCGATTTGGAGTCATCCTTATCTGTCTGGAAACTGGCATCTGTATACCCACGTATTACCATATCTCCTTCTCCATATATTAGGAACACATCCTTAGTTCTTCTTAAGTACTTAAGGATTGTCTTGACAACCGCCCATTGATCCATTCCTGGATCCGACTGGTATCTGCTTGTGACGCTCAAAGCATACGATACATCGGGCCTAGTACATAACATAGCATACATGATAGATCCTATCGCGGATGCATAGGGAATCTTATTCATGTAAATCCTCTCGTCTTCTGTGCGCGGACACATAGACTTCGAAAGGTTGATCCCATGCCTGATGGGAAGGTAACCTTTCTTCGATTCCGACATGCTAAACCTTTTTAGCACTCGGTCTATATATGTAGACTGCGAAAGATCAAGCAATCATTTTGATCTATCTCTATAGATTCTAATCCCAAGGATATAGGTTGCTTCTCCCAGGTCTTTCATGGAGAAAGTTTTGGATAACCAAATTTTAACTGTCTGTAAGACTGAAATATCGTTTCCTATAAGTAAGATGTCGTCGACATATAACACTAGGAATACAACCGCACTCCCACTAACCTTCTTGTACACACAAGGTTCGTCAGGATTTTGTGAGAAATCAAACTTTTTGATTGTCTCATCAAAACGGATGTTCCAGCTCCTAGATGCTTGCTTCAGTCCATATATGGATCGTCGAAGCTTGCATACCTTGGTTTTATCAACCGATGTGAAACCTTCAGGCTGTATCATGTATACGTCCTCAAGCAGGTTTCCGTTAAGGAAAGCTGTTTTCACATCCATTTGCCAAATCTCATAATCATAATGAGCTGCTATGGCTAGGAGCATCCGAATGGATTTAAGCATAGCTACTGGCGAATAGGTTTCGTCATAATCAATTCCTTGTTTTTGACGATATCCTTTGCCACTAATCTAGCCTTAAAGGTAACAACATTACCTTCCATGTCGGTTTTTCTTCTTGAAAACCCCACTTGCACCCTATGGGTTTAATCCCTTCAGGTGGGTTAACCAAGTCCCATACTTGATTTTCGTACATGGAATCCATTTCCGACTTCATGGCTTCAAGCCATTTGTCCCTTTCTGAACTTTTCAGAACATCTTCATAATTGATAGGTTCGTCATCGCCAATGAGCAACACATCGTTCGATTCACTTACGAGAAATCCGTATCTCTCTGGAATGTTGCGTGTCCTATCAGACCTACGAAGAGGTGGTGTAGTTTTAGGTTCAACTGATAGCTCATCATTATGAATTATCGGTTGTGGGCCTAGACTCGGTGTCTCTGTAATGTCTATTGGAGTTTCTTGAACTTCATCAAGTTCAATGCCACTCCCACTGTTTTCTTGTAAAAGAAATTCTTTTTCTAGAAATACAGCATGCCTTGAAACAAACACCTTTTGTTCCAAGGGATGATAGAATTGGTAACCCTTCGTTTCCTTAGGGTATCCAATAAATAGACATTTATCAGACTTAGCATCCAATTTGTCCGATACAACCCGCTTCACGTAAGTAGGACAACCCCATATCTTAAGGTGAGTTAAGTGAGGTTTCTAACTATTCCAAATCTCATATGGAGTAGTAGAGACTACCTTGGTCGGGACTCTGTTTAATAAACAGCTATCTTAAGTGCATAACCCCAAAAGGATTTTGGAAGAGTTGCATGATTCATCATCGACCTAACCATGTCCATCAAGGTTCGGTTGCGCCTCTCAGATACACCATTATGCTGTGGTGTATATGGCGGAGTCCATTGGGATAATATCCCATTGTCCCTTAGATAATCTTGAAACTCTTGACTTAAGTATTCACCACCCCGATCGGATCGAAGTATTTTAATACTTTTGCCAAGCTGTTTCTCTACTTCATTTCTGAACTCTTTGAATTTCTCAAAGGCTTCAGATTTGTGTTTCATCAAGAACACGTACCCGAATCGTGAGTGATCATCGATAAAGGTGATGAAGTAGCTATAGCCTCCTTGTGCAAGAGTTGACATTGGTCCACATACATCAGTATGTATTAGACCAAGCAATTCTCCCACTAGATTACCTTTTCCGGTAAAGGGTAATTTGGTCATCTTGCCTTTTAAGCATGATTCGCATGTATCAAATGAATCGGGTTCAAATGATTCCAAAATTCCACATCGGTGAATTCGGTCATGCGTTTCTTACTTACATGGCCAAGACGGCAATGCCAAGTGTAGGAGTCTATTCGATTATCTATTCGAGCACGTTTGTTGCTAACTTCGATATTGAAAACGTCACTGGATAAATCTAACGTGTAGATGCCATTGCACAAAGTTCCATTCCCATAAAGAACGCCATTTAAAGTTATGTAACAACAATTGTTACTAAAAGTTAAATGATAACCCTTTTCATTCAAACATGAAATAGATACAATGTTCTTTATTAACGAAGGAACGAAATAACAATTATCCAATTCTAAGACACGTCCAGTCGGGAGCTTTAGCAAATATGTTCCGATGGCAACAGCAGCAATCTTGCTCCATTTCCAACTCGCAAATCTGCTTCTCCTTGACGAGTCTTCTTCTATTCCTTAGCCCCTGTATGTCATTACATATATGTGAGCTACACCCAGTATCAAGTACCCAGGTATTTGAGGAAATAGAGTGACATTCAATAACGAAGATACCTGAAGAGGACGGGGCATCGGATGCCTTCTTCTTCAAGGACTCAAGATAAACCTTGCAATTTCTTCGCCAGTGACCCTCCTTGCCACAATGATGGCAAGTGCCTTTTGGTTTCTTTTCAGTCTTTTAGCCTTTTTCTTCTTTCCCTTATTCTGTTCTTTGGCCTTCCTCTTAGAACCTTTCTTCGAGGAACCAACTAACAGACTGCTTTTGATCCTGCTTTACAGAAGGCTCTACAGCTTCAGCAGGTTGACTAACTCAGGAATGGTAGTTTCCAGCTTGTTCATCCGATAGTTCATCACAAATTGCGAATAACTTTTGGGCAAACAATCAGAATTAAGTCAATACTTAGTTCATGATCCATTGCAAAACCGAGTGTGTTCAGTCGCTCAATGTACCCCAACATCTTTAGCACAAACTGGAGGCAGAAGTGCCTTCTGCATCTTAGTTGTGAAGAGGAGTCTGGAGACTTCGAACCTTTCGGATCTCGCCTGCTCTTCAAACAACTCATTAAGATGGAAGATGATGGTATAAGCATCCATATGCTCATGCTGCTTTTGCAGTCAGGTACCATAGAGGCTAGCATGATGCAACTTGCAAGTTCAGAATCGGTCACATGTTTCTGATAGGCCACCAATTGGTCTGGAGTTGCATCTGCTGGAGGATTTGAGGAAGTAGATCTTCAAGGACATAAGCAATCTTCTCTGCTTGAGGACTATCCTCAGGTTCGAAGCCAGTCATGAAGTTAGGCCCAGTAATTTTTGGTGTCCAAGATGGAACGCAAATTCAGAGAAGACATGATCGAGTGATTAACCTAGAAATACAAATTGAGATTATGTGAGAAGATTTATTAAAGAATGTATCAACATACATAAATTAAATCCTATTTATTTTACGAATTGATCACCCTTATTATCAATTCGGGAGATCGTAGGAACATCTCCAAATAGGTTGATATCCACCATAGATAAGAACCACCATGGCTGTGGCCATCAAGTTTTTCTTAGCTATGAAGGTAGGTAATTATACCGATTACACATCACATATATGTAACTATCACTTATGCTATCAACTAATTGAATGTTTGCATAAATCATTAGGTTGTTAACTCATTAACAATTATGCAACATTATACATAGCACCCAACTGCACCTCTCTTCGCATCGACCTTGGCTGTGGCACAACAAATCGATGCTCCAAGCTTAAGGCTGACCCATTAATCAAGAAATAGTTTTAATATGGTTGGAGCTCATTCAACCGCTTAGTCAGGCTTGGATGTGTCCAACAACCAAAACTAATGATTGACCTCTGACTCGAACTATATTATTCATAAACTAATTCCATGGTTTGAACATGTTGAGGTTCAAGTCAGGCACGGATGTGTCCATCAACCCAAGCGAGAAACAAAACTCCGATTCTAACCATATTAATGGAAGGTGTTGGCCTTAATATTTTGTAAGGGGTTTTGGGTCTCATTCTTTTCTAAGCACATTCATGACATTATGACATGACTAACGATTTCCTTAATTAAAGTATGTATGTGACTTAATTTATCAAGTCTCATGAATTAAATTAGGAACCGGATTTCCTAATTATAATTTCATACTTTATTAAAAGAATTGTTTTGGGAAACAATTTCCTAAATTGTCATAATTAATTTCGGAAATAATATGTTCAAGACTTTGATTTCTCTAAATCAAATCTTATTAAATTAAGAGACAAATCCCTTAATTCAACTACATATTATTTTCATGAAAATCTTATTTAAGAATACTCTATAGGAAACCATTTTCCTAATTAATTTTGGAGACAACAATATGTAAGAGCATCACCTCTTAAACATATTTTATTCATGGATTTAATTAATTACAACAAATTATTTTCTAAGGGTGGCTCCCCGAGGCTCAGATACCCAAAGAAAAGTAATGTGTTGTAAATCCAATTGGACGGCTCCCCGAGGCTCAATCCAATCAAACATGACAATTTCAATTAAAATTGGGAAATTAAATTTCAACAACTAACTTTAAATTGGACGGCTCCCCGAGGCTCAATCCAAAATAAAGAATTTTGTTGTCAATTTAAAAACCAATTCAAATTTAATTGTCAATTAACTGTCCATGAATTTGTCTAGACTTTCTTAAAAGAAAGTGCCCAAAATTGTGAGATTTCGAAATAGGTTTTCAGAATAATTGTAAGTTTCCGGTACAAAGAAAACTTACATATTTCCAAAATTAGAAAATTTCTAAAATAGAAAAATTTCCAAAATTGGAAAGTTTCCAAAGATGGAAGTTTCGAAATTATTATAAAATTTCAGAAAATAGAAATTTCAAACGTTTGCGAAATTTCATGAGGATTTCCAAACTTTGAAATTCCTAAATCTAAAATTTATTATAATTGAAAGTTTCCATAATTGAAAATTTTTCCGAAATTGAGATCATGACAAAGTTTTCCACAAAACAATTATATGATTAAGTCGAACACTAACCGGCTCTGATACCACTGTTGGGACCGGGTGCATGTCGACAAGGATACGAGTTCGTAAAATTTTAAATTTTTACGTGCAGCGGAAGAATTTGCATAAAATAATTTCCTAAATTATTTTAACTTCGTATCTAGCATGCAACCTTATAGTGTATGACATAATCATAAAATAAAATTTGCGGAAAAGTAAACTAATTTACTATACCTCGCGTAACTCGAAGTAAGGGACGAGATCCAACCGTAGCGTCCCTTGGAAGCTTCGCCTCTATTCGCGTCCACGCCGAGTTCTCTTCGGGATGACTTCGCAAAGTCACGAGTTTTGTGCCGACGAGAACTACTAGATTCTCTAAGGCACAACTAGAAGATAAGAGAAGAATAGGAAACTAACCAACGAAGTAACGGAATCGAATTCCGAGAAGAGAGGAGTCGCTATCCGCTTCTTCTTCTTCTTGTTGGTTCTCCTTCTTCTTGAAGCTCACGCCCAACCTCAGGATGGATGAGGTGCGCCGCCCTAGATGGAGGAAGGGGCGGCCCTAGTCCAAGTGGGCGCCGGCCCTAAGGGAGGAGAGGAGGAGAAGAGAAGAGAGAGAGAGGGAGAGCTCTTCAACTTGATTAGTTGATTGAATAAGGGTAGCCTTTGGTTCCTTTATATAGTAGCAACTCCTTTGCTAAGTCTCCCTCTAAGAATTAACGAATTAAGGAATTAGTTATAAGAAATTTATCTTATAAATTTTCTTATTGATTATTCCGTTTAAGCCTAGTCTTATTATAACATTTATAATAAAACAAATTAGTTATCATAAGAAATTTATCCTATAAATTCTCTTATGAATTTTATTATAACTAACTTTATAATAAAACTAATTATTATCATAAGAAATTTATCCTATAAATTCTTATGAATTATTCCGTTTAAACCAAGTTTTATTATAACTAATTTATAATAAAACAATTCTTCTTCTCTTTAAATTATAGGAATAAATTTTATAAGAAATTTATAAACTTTCTTATTATGAAAAATCAATTCATAATTGATTTTATAAAATTAAAATAAACCAATTCATGGATTATTTTAATCTTCCATAAAAAGAATAAATTTCTATAAATTTATTTATATAAATTTCTTTATACAAATTTATTTATCCATAATTTATAAAATAAATCGCGCTAGATTTATTTTTATTAAACCAAATTAATTGGTTTTCTCCTCTATTGTGGCCGGCCACCCAAGGGGGTTTGGCACCCTCTTTGGCCGGCCAAACCAACCCGAACCGGTCGCGAATTAAACTCATTTAATTCGCCCAAAAAGCCTTCAAAAGACTTAGCCATTTTTAGCTTCCATTGCGCCTCTGATTAACTCAGATTCGACTTATTTCTCTTGATCGGAAAATCCAATTTTCAACTCGTTTTAAATCCCTCGGATTACTCGTAGTGCGTGTGACTAAATAGGCTTTCGATTTATGTTGGTCGTCTATAATCAACTAATTATAGAACGATCATGAGTGGCACCTAGTAGTACATCATGATCCCCAATTAATCGAAAGATCAACGGTTTGACCTCAGAAGAAATTATTCTGAAACCCTTCAGCAGCTCTAATGAATCGTGCCCCATTCCCTTCACCACCTTATACCCACTTGGTTCAGGACATGGTCTGTTGTGTCAGTCCCCACTTGGCTGACTACGTCACACCTAGCCCAAGTAGTGTCTTTCTCGTCCTTTGGATTTCTAATTACTCTCATGTATTTAAGAGACTTTCACTCTTAACATGATATACTCTGGCCAGAGGTTTTGAGTAACAATCCGACGATAGGCCTGGGTATACATCTCCTCGCAAGGAGTGGTGAATCCTTTGTAGGCTGTTCAAACATCTTCGGGCACTTTGGCTTATACCCAATCATTCTGGGTCCACACCTCCTTGGAGATGCTTGCTTAAGATGTTGACGTAGAAGTCTCCATGACCAAGGTGACTTGAACACCGCAAGTCAAAGGAACATCGCACTTAAGCCGCAGTAAGAACTTCATTGACATTTCTATAGATAGATTCCATATGAAGTCTTACAGCTAGTCACTCCAATGAACTAGTTCCCTTAACTAGCATCCATGTTTATCTCCGGGCATCCCAATGTCACCAGCCAGTGAGAATCAGCTGATTAGAGAATAACCCATGCTAGTCTCAACAGAATTGATAGTGTCCGTTTTTATCAATTCATCGACTAGGGATATTTTCAATACTTCACATTTGCGCATTTAGAGATAATCACTAGTTCTGATCTCATCACAAATTCTCTTATGCTGTGAGTTGTATTGCGGACATTCAGTAGATGAGTTTAAGATCCCAATCAAATACACAAGCATGTATACTCAAATAGTGAATTATCATTTATTAATATAAATGTTTTATAATCATAAGGCGATTGCCTTATGACACTTCTCTCATATCACTAACACATGCTACCACCCTCGTTGTCCGACTGGCTCCTAAGCATGACGGTACCAAGTGGCACTGCCTCCATACGGTCGCAAGATGTCCGGCTATATGGTATAGTAGCAGACAAGTTCATGGTCAGCTTGCGGGCGAGTGGCTCGGTAGGTCCCAACGCCTGGGCGGATGACTTTATGGCCACGACCACACAGGTATGTGTTTACGGGTTGTTGCGTGTCTTACTCTTCCTTTAGCCGACGTGTCACCACATTTTTTCTGTTGCAGTCTTGGGCCCAAGGTTACATCATGTGTGTGTCCATGCTGAACCATGCCAAGGCTCGGTACCATGCCGAGCGACGTATGCAAGACCTCGAAGCCCGGCTCTGGCACACCCTGCTAGTTTCTGACGACGACTCGTTAAACAGCTTGAGGGCGGAAGTTATCGACCTTCAGAACTTATTGCGTCAGACTCAAAAGGAGCTGGAGACCGCTAAAGCGCAGATTGTTTCGGCTGACACTGAGGTGGTTCAGGGGCAAGAACGAGTGGTCCAGGCTGAACAAGCACAGATCCGTGATCGCAAACTCAAGGAGGGGTTGCTAGCGGACCTTCTGAAAACTAGGGTCGAGCTCCGCTGGGCCATCGAGGAGATTCCGCCTTTGCGAGCGCAACTGGTGGCCAAGGAGCGAGAAGTTGGCTAGCTACAGGACCAATTGCGGGGTTTGCGCAGCTGCCAGGCGTCCTGGGACGCGGCTCAGGTGGAATTAGAAGAGTTGCGTAAACGTCAAGCGTCCTGGGACGTGATGCAGGCCGAGTTGGCGGAGCTACGTGTTGGTGCAGGAAGCACCATATCGAACCTTGTTTTGATATTGGCAAAAGATTCAAAGTTAAGTTTATTTGTGATCTAATAAAGTTACTTGAGTGTGCAGAAAGAAGTCCTAGCGAAGGGCTGCTAGGCACCTGGCGAAGGGCTGCTAGGAAACAAAGTCCTAGCGAAGGGCTGCTAGGCACCTAGCGAAGGAATGCCAGGATACAAAGCCCTAGCGAAGGACTGCTAGGCACCTGGCGAAGGACTGCCAGGATACAAAGACCTAACGAAGGACTGCTAGGCACCAGGTGAAGGACAGCTTGGGACTAAAGACCTAGCGAAGGACTGCTAGGCATCAGGCGAAGGACAGCTTGGGACTGAAGACCTGGCGAAGGACCGCTAGGCAAAAGTCCAACCGGAGGAGCCGGTTGGCATCAGGTACAATCTCCCGAGAGGAGTAGGTGAGGACACGTTCCCCGTTGAGGGAACAGTAGGCGTCAGTTCGACCTAGGACTCCATTCTCGGAGGCCCAAAGTTAGAACTAAGATAGCTAAGGCTGTATAAACTAACATCTTATTGCCTTATAGTGTTTTGGACTAACCCTGGATGCAGGACCGAAGGAATGAGTGTCTGCAGCTCAGAGAGCCTCAAAGGAGTGAGGCAACAGCTGACCAGGGCGCCCGGAGTGTACCGGGCGCCCCCAAGGTGAACACAAAACACATGAAGCGAAGGAAGGCTTCGACAGCTCAAGGGCTGGGTGCCCCCGTGCTCCCGGGCGCCCCCAGCGTCTCGGGCGCCCCCAGTGCAAGCCATCGAAGCCAAGGGATAAGCTCTGACCTGATCAACCCGGGCGCCCCCAGCGTCCCGGGCGCCCCGGTCAAGATCTGATCCCGAGTTTGAAGGGATCAAAAGCTGATCGAGTGAAAGTTGGATCGGTCGACACGTGGGGGGCGCCCCCGACGTTCCGGGCGCCCCCAGGGCCTATAAAAGGGCCCTCGACCCCAAGGATTCGAACAACGATTCTTTCCAACGCATACACTCTCTTCTGCTCCCGCGCTCTGCTCCGGAAACCTCCCGACTCAAGACTCAAGAGCCGACGACGTCCCGCTGCTCCGAAAAGACAACCTACATCAGACGTCAGTAAAAGAAGAGTTTTCTTTTTAAAAGTTTACTTTGCTATACTTGTAAATTCATCAATCTTGTAAATTGAATTGCGCACTTATAGAATTGCCCACAGAAAACGGTCAACGACCGTGGGCCTTGGAGTAGGAGTCGACCTAGGCTCCGAACCAAGTAAAACTACCTGTGTTCGCGATTGTGTTTATTCCGCTGCGTATTTGCTCTAAATTTTCATCCGAAAAGCGTTTTCCAATATTCACCCCCCTCTATCGGTTCTCTTGATCCAACACTACGTGCCTACAAAGAGGCGGAAGCTGATCGGCTGGAGGCCCATAGACTTGAGTGCATCAAGACCAAGGCTCACACTACCGAGATCTTCCAGCGATTCCTGGCTGTAATGATGCACCAAGGGGTTAGTGTCGTTCGGCAACTCAAACTGGGCGGGTATCTACCCCCTGATATGCCTCCCACCGCTGTTCAACTTCGGGACATGTGCAAAGACCTACCTGACATAACAAAACAACCCTTCAAGTGAGGGTTGAGCTTCTTATTCTCTCTTTTCATGTAATGAGGGGTGATAGATTAGCACTTAACATACTTATTTGGGTTCATATTTGGTGCATATCATGAAATTATGTGCTTAATGTTACATGTTTCATCATGTTTTTGGAATAAGAATTATTTTGATCCATCAAATTAAATTTCCTTCAAATTATTGTAAAAATTCCTCATTGTCTTGAATTGACTTTGTAGGGAAATTAATTTGGACCAAGTTGTCTCATGATCAAAGGTTTGGGCTTAGGATTTAATTATGGAAGAAGCTCAAAATCAAGCAATGGCCTAACATACTCAAGTTGATACATATTCAAGGCCCAAATGTGGTGCAAGCCTCATCAAGGACTCGAACCCAAGTCTAATCATCCTTGCCAATCCCTAATTTCCACTAAACCCAATTTGAACCCACTCCAAATTCAACCGGTTCAGCCCTAAGTATAAAATCCGGATTTTGGCACGGTGAACAGTGGCTTCGCCCCTGTTCATCGTGCCATCTCCTCTTTCGTTCTCCTTCTCGGCAAGCCCCACTTCGAGTTCTTCTTCTTACAAGCTACAAGATCAGTGAGAGAGATTCAAGAGATTACTTAGACGATCCTTTGGCAGCTGGAATCTCGGCTTCGAGGGTTTCGAGGGCGAGTTTGCGAGGATCATCGTCTGCTGTGAGTTCACTGCCGATCTACATATTGTGGCCACAATATCAAGTCGGATCAAGATTTTCTTTCATCTTCACGCTTCAGAGAGCTTTACCAAAGACTTACCATTGCATCTCGATCATCTTCGCCTCAAATCGCAGCAGATCGGATAGCTTCCAGCCATTGCCTCATCAACTCTGTTTTAACTCTGATTTTCTGATCGCGAGAGGGTTTCTCAATTGAAGATCTTCAGATTTGTTCAGAGCCAAGTCCATACGATCTTCAGAAGATTTCTAGCTGATTTCTGGAACATTTGCAGCTCTTGGGTGACGCCAAGTAGTGTAGCATGTGATGTTTAGTTGAATTCGAGTGATGTTAGGATAAGTTCAATTTCAATTCTGCAAACGTATTTTGATTGCTTTTATTTCTGAATTTTGAATTGCTACACTTTATTGGTTTCAACATAGTTAATTCACTTTAGTTTTTAGTTTTCAACATTTAAATTTCTGCTCTATGTTCTCTAAAGCGAGTTCAAGTCATAATCGATTCATTGGTTAGCAAGTGAATTTGTTAGTTAGTTAATAGACTTTAGTTGTAATTTAGCTTAACAATCCATTGCTCTATTAATTCTCAATTCTGCGGTTTCAATCTGATTTCTGCCAAGAGTTGTTATGACTGAAATTGCATTGTTTCCATCTCATGTTTAGTTGATAATTTTCGGAATTCAGTTCATGAGTTAAGACTTCTTTCGAAATTTGTGTTAGTTAATTTCGTTTATTAGTTCATTGCAATTAGAATTTATTCATGTTTTAGTTTCGAATCAATTCCTAGGCAGTTCATTAGCTTTGCTCTTTAAATTTTCAGCTTTGTTTTAAACTCAAAAACAATCCGAAATATACATCGAAAATCCAAAAACATCTCCCTAACCTAATTTCAAGCAAATCAACTATTAGATCTTTGGAAAATACGACTCGAGGCCCCTATTCTGCATTATATTTTGTGCATCATGGGTTTTCGATATTTGATTTAATTTGAGGCCTATTTGTGACACCTAGTTCGGGCCTTTCAAATTTTGGCGCCGTTGCCGGGGAAAGCTAGTAGTGTTTGCTTGTTTTTAGTTTGTGCACAGTTTTCCATTTCTTTGCTCATATTTTACTTTATTTGCTTTTGTGGATATATTTGTTTCTTCTTCTTCTTTGTTTGAGTTTATGACCAGGAGCACAGGTGGAGATTTAGTGGACTTCGATCCAGAGATAGACAGAACTTTGAGAACTCTGAGGAATCAAGGGAGAATATCAGAAGTGGCTGAGAGCAGTTCATCACACTTGGGCAGTCCCATGGCTCAGCCTAGCAAAACTATGAAGGAGCTTGCAGCTCCAGATGATGCTTATCAGTATTCTTGTATTGCTTATCCAGAGTTGGCAGGGGATTTCGAGCTCAGATCAGGATTGATTCATCTTCTGCCTAAGTTTCAGGGGTTATCTGGAGAAGACCCAAACAGACATTTGCATGAGTTCCACATTGTATGCTCTACCATGAAGCCACAGGGGATTTCTGAAGAAGACATTAAGTTAAGAGCATTTCCTTTTTCCTTGACTGGGGCTGCTAAGGATTGGTTGTATTATTTGCCCACTGGACATGTTGCTAGTTGGATTGAAATGAAGAAAGAATTTTTAGAGAAGTTTTTTCCAGCATCAAGGACCGCCATTATCAGAAAAAGTATTTGTGGCATTCAACAAGTGGTTGGAGAGTCCCTTTATGATTATTGGGAGAGGTTCAAGAAGTTATGCTCTAGCTGTCCTCAACACCAAATTAGTGAGCAACTTCTTGTGCAATATTTTTATGAAGGTTTATTGCCTATGGATAGGAGCATGATTGATGCGGCGGCAGGAGGAGCCTTAGAAAACAAAACACCGGAGCAAGCTAGAGAACTCATTTCTAACATGGCGAAGAATTCTCAACAATTCGGGAGTAGAGCACTCACTATAAGAGGGGTTAATGAAGCTCAAGTGATGGCTAATGAAAACAAAGAACTTAAGAGCTCATTGTTGGAGTTGACATCTTTAGTGAAGCAAATGGCATTGAACAATGTGAACCAAGCCTCAAATTTTCCAACAACTTCATTTCCAAATCAAGTTCCAAGGGTATGTAGCATTTGTTTAAGCCAAGAACATAATTCGAACCTTTGTCCAAATCTCCAACAAGATGAATCGGTTGCGGCCTTGGCTAGAGCTCAATTCCAACAAAGAAATGACCCCTATTCATCTACCTACAATCCGGGTTGGAGGGACCATCCCAATTTGAAGTATGGTAACTCTTTTTACCAACAACCGCCTTCCAATCATCAATTTCAGCAAAATCAGCCCTCATTTCAGAGTTCACAGCAAGGATACCATGGTTTTCAGTCACAAAATCACAATTTCCAGCAACCACAGCCGCCTCCACAGAATTTTCAGCAAGTTTTACAACATACACAGCAATCACAACAGCCATATCATCAATTTCAGTAACCTTCTCAGAATTTCCAGCAAAGTTTTCAGCCATTTCAGAGTCAATTCCAGAATTCACAGCAGGGTTATCAAAATTTTCAGAGTCACAATCAGCAAACTCAGCCTCAAATGCAGAATTTCCAGCAAAGTTATAAAATTTTCAGCAGCCCTCTTCACCCTTTTCAGCCCCACACAAGTCATACGCAAGCTATGGGAGTTCTAGTGGTTCTAATTCGCAACAACAACAAAAGATGGAGGAGCTAACGCAACACATGCTACAACAACAACAATTCAACTTGCTTCAACAACAAAACCAACAAAGAACGGATACAACTTTGCAAAACATTGAGACAACAATTGGACAACTAGCAAGTGGGATGAACCAAATGCAAGCTCAAGGGTCAAGCCAATTACCCTCACAAACAACTCCAAATCCTAAAGGAAATGTGAGCGCAATAACTCTTAGAAGTGGGAAGGAAATTTTAGCTCAAGAACCAAAATATTCAGACTTGGAACCGAAAATTACAGCAGCCTCAATTCCAGCTGAATTCAGCCATTTTCAGCAATTTCCAGCAGTCTACAGTGGCCCAAGTTCCAGCCGAATTCCCACCCAAGTTGATCCCATCATTGTGAATGAAGAAGTCGAAGAAACCCACAATTCAGAGGAAATTCCAGCCAACAATTCAGTTTCTTTACAAGCTGAAAATTCAGCCTCACAAGTCTCCAAACATCAAGAACAAGAGTCAAGAATTCCTTTGCCTTTTCCCCAACGTAAAGTTCAAGCAAGGAAGGAAGTGGAGGAAGAGAAGGCCAAAGAATTTCAAGATCTTGTGAATCTTTTTAGCAAAGTGCAGGTGAATGTGCCATTGCTTACCATGATTAAGCAAATTCCAAAATATGCTAAGTTTCTCAAGGACTTGTGCGTTCACAAGAAGAGGTTGAAGGGGAATGAGTTAGTTAACATGGGCAAAAATGTTTCAGCTCTGTTTCAGCAAATTCCTCAGAAATGTGAAGACCCAGGAGTTTTTACTGTACCTTGTGAGATTGGAAGCAATTTATTTCAGGATGCCATGTTAGATCTGGGTGCTTCCATCAATGTGATGCCTAGGTCAGTTTTTCAGATGTTGGGCATAGGCCCTTTACAGCCTACAGGAGTAGTGATTCAGCTAGCTGACAGAAGACAGACTCACCCAGCTGGTATGATTGAGGATGTGCTCGTTAAGGTGAAAGAGTTGATCTTCCCAGCTGATTTTTACATATTGGATATGGAGGGAGATTTCCTTGCACATAGATCTCCACTCATCCTTGGGAGACCATTTTTGAAGACCGCCAGAACGAAGATTGATGTACATGCAGGGACACTTACCATGGAGATAGGAGATACAGTAGTCCAGTTCAGTCTTCTTGACGCTATGAAGCACCCGAGGGAGGATCACTCTGTTTTGAGTATTGATGTTGCTGAGGAGCTGGTTGGTGTAGATGCCCTTGCTGATAGGATTTTCTCTGATGTTCATGAGTGTGACCTGAGCTCTATAGAGGCAGGAGATGTTATGTCTGCAGGAGGAGCTGAGTTTGGATCCGTTTCTGGACCTCTTACAATTGAGGGAGATTTCATGAGTGTAGGGGATTGCACTGAGCCCCAGGGATCACTTTTGATGGTTGATGTGTCAGGAGAGTCAGAGGGTAGGTATGTGAGTGTAGGGGATTGCACTGAGCCCCAGGGATCACCGATATCTACTGAGCAGTCAGAGCCTGAGTTGAAGCTTTTGCCAGCACACTTGAAGTATGCTTATTTGGGAGAAGATCAGCAGCTACCTGTCATCATTGCCCAGAATTTAGATCCAGAGCAAGAGGAAAAATTATTACAAGTTCTGAGGCAGCACAGAAAAGCTATAGGGTGGACACTTGCTGATATTTCTGGGATTAGTCCTGCTATCTGCATGCATCGGATACACTTAGAAGAAAATATGAAGCCCGTGAGACAACCACAAAGAAGACTCAACCATTTGATTCTTGATGTAGTAAAGAAAGAGGTGACTAGACTTCTACAGGCAGGCATCATTTACCCTATTTCTGACAGCAGATGGGTGAGTCCTATTCATGTGGTTCCGAAGAAATCAGGAGTTACAGTGGTGGCAAATGAAGACAACGAGTTGGTGCCCACAAGAGTGAAGAATGCATGGAGAGTTTGTGTGGATTATAGGAAGCTGAATCAAGCCACGAGGAAGGATCACTATCCCTTGCCCTTTATTGATCAGATGTTGGAGAGATTGGCGGGGAAGTCACACTATTGCTTTTTGGATGGATACACAGGTTATTTTCAGATTTGCATAGATCCGAAAGATCAAGAGAAGACTACCTTCACTTGTCCTTTCGGCACATTTGCTTACAGACGAATGCCGTTCGGACTTTGCAACGCTCCAGGGACCTTCCAGCGGTGTATGGTAAGTATTTTTGGTGAGTTGTTAGAACACTGCATGGAAGTATTTATGGATGATTTTTCTGTTTTTGGTACATCCTTTGATTCATGCTTAGAAAATTTATCTAGGGTTTTGCATAGATGCATCGAGACTGATCTGGTTCTTAATTTTGAAAAGTGTCATTTTATGGTTGAGCATGGCATTGTCTTGGGTCACATAGTCTCTAGGAGAGGTATAGAGGTAGATCCTGCAAAAATAAGTGCTATATCTTCTTTATCTTACCCCGTATGCGTACGGGATGTTCGATCTTTTCTTGGACATGCAGGTTTCTACAGGAGATTTATTAGAGATTTCAGTAGAGTTGCTCTCCCATTGTCTCGATTGTTGCAGAAGGATGTGGATTTTTATTTTGATGCAAAATGCAAGGAGGCTTTTCAGAGGTTGAAGGAAGCACTTATTACTGCACCTATTATCAGATCACCAGACTGGAGCTTACCTTTTGAGTTGATGTGTGATGCCTCAAACCATGCAGTAGGAGCTGTACTTGCACAGAGAGTAGATGGGGCACCATATGTTATTTCTTATGCCTCAAAGACCTTGGATTCAGCCCAAGCCAACTACACCACCACAGAAAAGGAGCTTCTTTCCATTGTTTTTGCTTTAGATAGATTCAGATCATATTTATTGTGTTCTCATGTTGTTGTATTTTCTGATCATGCAGCACTGAAGTACCTCCTGAAGAAGCCAGATGCGAAGCCAAGGCTTATTAGATGGATGCTACTACTACAGGAGTTTGACTTGGAGATACGGGACAGGAGTGGCAAGGAAAATTTAGTAGCAGATCACTTGAGCAGATTGGAGGGAGATGGAGATCCCACGGCCATAGATGATGATTTCAGAGATGAGCAGCTTTTACAGCTGCATGGTGAGTCACCTTGGTATGCAGACTTGGTGAATTTTCTTGTAGCTCATGTTTTTCCTACACACCTTTCGAAAGCTCAAAAGGATAAGTTTAAAAGTGAAGCAAAATATTATGTGTGGGATGATCCTTACTTGTGGAAATTTTGTAGTGATCAAATCATTAGGAGATGTGTACCAGATCATGAGTTTCATTCTGTACTCACCTTTTGCCATTCTTCAGCATGTGGTGGACATTTTGGACCACAAAGAACTGCTAGAAAAATTTTAGAATGTGGATTGTACTGGCCCACCCTGTTTAGAGATTCATATAGGTTTTGTAAATATTGTGATAGATGTCAAAGAACAGGAAACATAAGTGCTAGAAATGAAATGCCTCAACAAACTATTTTATTTTGTGAGATATTTGATGTGTGGGGTATAGATTTTATGGGACCATTTCCTGCTTCTTTTGGATTTTTGTATATTCTTTTAGCTGTTGATTATGTTTCAAAATGGGTGGAGGTCATTCCCACCAGGACTGATGATTCATCTGTTGTTGTTAGTTTTGTCAGGTCAAACATTTTTTGCAGGTTTGGAATTCCAAGAGCAATCATAAGTGACCAAGGATCCCATTTTTGCAATAAGCACATGAAGGCTCTTCTTAATAAGTACGGGGTTGTACATAAGGTTTCTACTGCTTATCACCCCCAAACAAATGGACAAGCCGAGGTGTCGAATAGAGAAGTCAAATCAATTTTGGAAAAGACCGTGGGACCTAATAGGAAGGATTGGAGCAAAAGGCTTGAAGATGCACTATGGACATATCGCACCGCTTACAAGACACCCATTGGAATGTCACCTTATAGACTTGTGTATGGGAAATCATGCCACTTACCTGTGGAAATTGAGCATAAGGCGTATTGGGCGATAAAAGCTTGCAATTTTGATGCTACTAAGGTGGGAGAAGAAAGGAAGTTGCAACTTCAAGAACTTGAAGAAATCCGGTTGGAGGCATTTGAGAATTCAAGGATCTACAAAGAGAAGACTAAGAACTTTCATGACAAGCACATTGTGAACAAAGAATTTCAAATTGGTGACAAAGTGCTATTATACAAGTCAAGACTCAAATTAATCAAAGGTAAGTTGAGGTCAAGATGGGAGGGTCCATTTTTGTGACTAATGTTTTTCCCTATGGAGTGGTAGAGATTCAAGAGGAGGCCACGAGTCAAGTGTATAAAGTAAATGGCCACCGGCTCAAGAAATTCCATGAAGAGCTCAAGGAGCTAGAGATGGATGGAGTGGACTCTATGGATGCCACATACCCAACTTAAAAGGGGAGTTCACTAAATTTGCACTCATTTTTTTTTGTATATACCATTTCCTTACTTGTTGCAAGAATAAATTCTAGTTTGCATGCGAAATTAGTTTTCTCAAGTAGGTACTTTAAAGTTCAAATAAAATTCTTCATGTAAATACCATGCTTAATCATTTAGTTTCATTAAAAGTTTATTCATCATTTCACTTTCTAATGTGAATACCATTTCCTTTGTTTTGACAATAATAAATGTTTAGTTCACAGTCATGTTTAGCTTCATTAAGTGTTTTGTTTCAAGTTCAAATAAATCTTCATTGTAAATACTAGTTTCATCCTAATTTAGGTAATAAAATGTTTGGAGTTTTTAGTAAAGTTTCTTGTATTGTCTAGCTTTGCTTTCTAATTCCGAATAAATTTTAATTGTGAATAGTGGAACTTAGCTTGGGCATTTCATTTAGTTAGAAGTCTTGGTTAATGGAATAAAGTAACCCTCCCTATAATACTTCTCATTATCATGTTAGAGGGTTTTTGAAAGTTAGTTAACTTTGATTGTTAAGTGGAGGGATTTGAGTGCATGGATGACATTTTTGGAAGCTTGAGTTTTAACTTAATTGATAGATTCTTGATTGATGCAAATTGAGATGAAATTTTATACCTAGTGAGGATTTAAGCTTTCCTTGTGAGATACACTCATGTGAATGTTGATCTAGAACTTGCTTTGACTCTTTCAAAATCATAATTCTATGAATTGAATCATACTTATGAAGGTGAATTATTTTGTTCTTCTTCCTCGACACATATTTCTATTTGTTCCTTGAAAACCATCAACTCTCTTTATTCTTTAAATTCAATTTTATCTTCATTGCAAATTTCTTTTATATGCTTTTCGGATATGGGCATTTATTTGTGTTAATTGATGATGCTTTGCCCGGGACGGCCAAAGAATTAAGTGTGGGGGGAGGTTGTAGTTGTTGGATTCTTTGAATGATGCAAGTTTTCATGTTAAGGAAGTGTCCTGAAGTTGCTGTGCAAAATGTTTGTGCCAAGATGATGTATATGGAAGCTTGTTAACTGCATAGGATCATTGAAGCTATTGTTCTAATTCAATACAACAACTCTTTTGTTTCCATACTTAATTCCCGAAGGAGCATGTGAACTGATATTGGGAATCTGTAGTTTGTAGTGGCTGAAACTAATGCTGAATTCGATAGAATCATTTGAGTGCAGAACTAATTGGAAACAAGAAACATCACACGAAGCAGCATCAAATGGTGTTCGAAGTGAGTCAAACTATTTCAAATTCTGTAAAATCGTTTGGATGGATCAAGCTGCTGTAAATTGATGAATTGTGAGCAGTGTTTCCACAAATTGAAATTAGATGGCTTACTGCTGAGAAGTTGTGCCTACTGCTAAGATTATATGTAGAGAGACAAGTCTCAAAACAACTATATCAAAAATTGAAAGGCAAGGAGCTCAAGACCTATTGCTACCATAAAGAATTGAAGTCTGAACATGGCAAATTACAACTATCAGCATTAAATTCTGCCATGATTAAAATTTTTCCTGCTGGGCAATATCAAGCTAGGTTTTGAATCCTTAAATGCAAGCAGCGTGCCAATCAAACTGCTGTGTATCAAGAATTAGTTGCAAAGTCGAATCATGTAGTAATTCCAAATGGAGAACTTGATGGTTACATTACTATTTGATGTTTTGAGTTTCCTTCAATCAAAAGGGCTGAGAAGGAATCAGAAATACATATTACTGAACTCAATCAGTAACTCTGAAAACTTTGTAGTCTGAAAATCATTTCATGAAGCTGAACTTTGAATTGAACACAGAAAATGCAGAAAGGTCATCTCTTAACTGAATTTCTTGACCCATTAAATCTGAAGATGCTGAATGAATGGCTGTAGCTTTAATGTTGTTATTGGACAAAGGTCTGTGCCGAGCCCGAGTTGGAAGGTAATGTTGCGTGCCAACAAATTGTCTAACACTGAGATGTGCAACAACTCTGTACAAAACTAAAGGATAGTTTAGAACTCAAGCCAATAAATCTAATACTAAGTGAGCCTTGTAGAATTTGGTTAAGCCTTTAGTTTGAAACTGAAAGTGTTAAGGGGACTGTAATTAATGCTGAAAAGGGCTATCAAATGCACCAATTCAATCTGCCAATGCGATGAAAATGTTCATGCCGGGCAGAAATTTTGCTTAGCCTTCCATTTACATAAACTGAGTTCATATTCTGGCTTATCAAAGGAAAATTTTCAGCTACGATGAAGAGAGAACCAAATGCTAAGGGTAGCTGTTAAGTGTAGAAATCATTACTAAATGTTGGGAAGAGACTGAAAGATAAAGAGTTGTAAACCATTGCTGTTGAACTATGTGCTGTGAAGCTGTGAAGTTGAAATTACATGTTTAGGAGCTGTGCTAAAGCTGTAAGATGCTGCAAAATCATTGGAATTAAGTTGTTAAATGCAGCATCTATCACCAATGTTGCTGTTCTATAATAAATGAATTCAATTCTCAGAAATTGAGGGATCATGTGAAGAACAAAGGGTTGTATCAGCTTGGAGCTAGTGTGTCATGATGCCATGGTTTAGAACTGAACATGCTGGAATTTTTGATTAGTGAATACTGCAAGAGGAACAATTAAATCCTCCATTACATTTGACTGTTGTTGAATTAAAATAGGAAACATTTTCAAGAAGCAATTATCCATGCGTGAGCTATAAATGTTGGAGGCTCCAGGAAAGTTTCACAAGTAGCATTAAATGGAGCTATGAAGGACACGAATTGCTTCAAAATTCTGTTGGATCTCTTTCGATAGGTTAATGCTTTGAAATCCAATTGAAGGATCTAACCTGCTACCACAGAATTTGCAGAGATGTTGCTGGAATTTTTGGAATTGCAGATTAGGGTGCCAAAACGAGCTGAATTATCTGTTAAAGGACTGAACTTGAGTTGAAAATAAATGGACACTTCTAAATTGCAAGGTTTGATAAATGTTCAGCTGAGTCAGTAAAGAACAGGGGAGTGTGGCAAAAATTCATCAACCAAACATTTATTTATGCCCATGTCTTCCACCATCAACTTGAGTTATGCTTAATTTCATCTCTTCCAATTCCTAGTGTCATACCGATCATTATTTGATCTAGTGCATGAACTCTTTGAAAATTCTTATTAGCCTTTATAAATGTGATCTCAGTGTCAAGAATGATGGTGTAGATAGAAGAGAAGCAAGCCTATGGAAATGCATGAATCATGAGTAGCTAGAGTGACCCCCACTTTTATCATGATGTAGAAAATAGGTTGAGAGTCACCCAACACTTCCTTGAGAGGATTAATGTGAAAAATCATCTCAATTGATTCATAAAGGATGAAATGCATTAAGTTGTTAACCAAGAACTAGAAATTAATCCATGTATGCTTAGGTCTTCTAAACTTGGCAAACCTAGGTAACTTTCTTTCAATTTTCTTCTGAATATGATTGAGAATGTTAAGGGGGGTACAACTTTAGTTGTTTCTTCATTTTGTTTACTTGCACGGGACGCACAAGAATAAGTGTGGGGGAGTGATAGATTAGCACTTAACATACTTATTTGGGTTCATATTTGGTGCATATCATGAAATTATGTGCTTAATGTTACATGTTTCATCATGTTTTTGGAATAAGAATTATTTTGATCCATCAAATTAAATTTCCTTCAAATTATTGTAAAAATTCCTCATTGTCTTGAATTGACTTTGTAGGGAAATTAATTTGGACCAAGTTGTCTCATGATCAAAGGTTTGGGCTTGGGATTTAATTATGGAAGAAGCTCAAAATCAAGCAATGGCCTAACTTACTCAAGTTGATACCTATTCAAGACCCAAATGTGGTGCAAGCCTCATCAAGGACTCGAACCCAAGTCTAATCATCCTTGCCAATCCCTAATTTCCACTAAACCCAATTTGAACCCACTCCAAATTGAACCGGTTCAGCCCTAAGTATAAAATCCGGATTTTGGCACGGTGAACAGTGGCTTCGCCCCTGTTCATCGTGCCATCTCCTCTTTCGTTCTCCTTCTCGGCAAGCCCCACTTCGAGTTCTTCTTCTTACAAGCTACAAGATCAGTGAGAGAGATTCAAGAGATTACTTGGACGATCCTTTGGCAGCTGGAATCTCGGCTTCGAGGGTTTCGAGGGCGAGTTTGCGAGGATCATCGTCTGCTGCGAGTTCACTGTCGATCTGCATATTGTGGCCACAATATCAAGTCGGATCAAGATTTTCTTTCATCTTCACGCTTCAGAGAGCTTTACCAAAGACTTACCATTGCATCTCGATCATCTTCGCCTCAAATCGCAGCAGATCGGATAGCTTCCAGCCATTGCCTCATCAACTCTGTTTTAACTCTGATTTTCTGATCGCGAGAGGGTTTCTCAATTGAAGATCTTCATATTTGTTCAGAGCCAAGTCCATACGATCTTCAGAAGATTTTTGGCTGATTTCTGGAACATTTGCAGCTCTTGGGTGACGCCAAGTAGTGTAGCATGTGATGTTTAGTTGAATTCGAGTGATGTTAGGATAAGTTCAATTTCAATTCTGCAACGTATTTTGATTGCTTTTATTTCTGAATTTCGAATTGCTGCACTTTATTGGTTTCAACATAGTTAATTCACTTTAGTTTTAGTTTTCAACATTTAAATTTCTGCTCTATGTTCTCTAGATCGAGTTCAAGTCATAATCGATAGATTTAGTTGTACTTTGGCTTAATCATCCATTGCTCTATTAATTCTCAATTCTGCTGTTTCAATTTGATTCCTTCACGAGTTGTTATGATTGAAATTGCATTGTTTCCATTTCATGTTTAGTTGATAATTTTCGGAATTCAGTTCATGAGTTAAGACTTCTTTCGAAATTTGTGTTAGTTAATTTCGTTTATTAGTTCATTGCAATTAGAATTTATTCATGTTTTAGTTTCGAATCAATTCCTAGGCAGTTCATTAGCTTTGCTCTTTAAATTTTCAGCTTTGTTTTAAACTCAAAAACAATCCGAAATATACATCGAAAATCCAAAAACATCTCCCTAACCTAATTTCAAGCAAATCAACTATTAGATCTTTGGAAAATACGACTCGAGGCCCCTCTTCTGCATTCTATTTTGTGCATCATGGGTTTTCGATATTTGATTTAATTTGAGGCCTATTTGTGACACCTAGTTCAGGCCTTTCAAGGGGGCACCCGACCCCTGATTTTGTACTACACTTCTTCATTTGAATGTGATTTTCCTTCTCCGCTTACTTTGTAGCAAGCATGGTTGTTTTCATTTTCAATCATTAAGGACCCGAGTGATAGTGAGAGTAGATTTGGATGCCGAGCTGAATAATCAGTGTGGTCTCTGCGGGTCTCCAGCCCGGGCGTTCAGGCGAGGAGATTCTTAGGTGTCTGTGGTCCGTACAAGCATATGCTCGGGCCGCTAGTCTATGCGGGTACTTGAATCAAACACCGGTACGTCCTTCCGCATGGATATCTGGCCGACTGGGTCAGGGCCGGTGTCGCCGTGTGCCCGCCCAAGGGCCCAGGCCAAGGGCTTATCAGGGACTTATCCTTATGGATTTGGTCACTTGGTCGTGCCGAATCCGGAGAGCGTGAGCCGCCACACATATGACTGGGACCCGGACCAAGGGATTAGCGGGAGCTAGCCCGTGGGAATTTGGCCTCTTGGTCGAGCCGACTCCGGGGAGCGTGGGCCGTCACGCGTCCGATCGGGACTCGGACCATGGGATTAGCGGGAGCTAGCTCATGGGAATTTGGGTTAACTTACCCTCCTTTTTGTCGAGCGGCCTGGTTGACAACTTATCTATCTTCCCTCTTGCTTGAGGGATGTATTAATTGGCAGGGACACGTGCCTCATGTTTATCGGTTTCCCTGGCACAAAAATGTTAGCCGCCTGTTTTGATTGCCTTGGGCAGCGAAACGTCTGTCCGCTGGACTCACCATTGTCTTATCACACCCCATCGCTTCTCTACCGACTCCATCGTAGGGTTGGTCATTCCTCTCAACCCTTTTTCCGACGGCTGAGATTGACTGTTGCTCATTATATAGACTTCGGCGAATACCTTCCCCGCTGCCTCTATTTTCTCTTCACTTAGCGTTTCCATCCTCCCCTTCTCCTCAGCCATCTCCTCCGGCGTCCCGGTGCCCTTTCCAAAATGTTGCATGACTTTCTGGTAGCGGGGATAGTAGAGGATGAGGCTGCGTTCACGGCAGCGATGGCAGTTATGCTCTTTGATCCGACTAACGCTCCGCCGACTACTTCAGCGTCTCCTTCCCCAGCGATAAGCCCTACCAATGTTTCTTCTGCCAGTAAGGATAAGGCGCCAGAGGAGGAGGCGCCAGACTCTGGGGTTGAGGTTTTGGACGTGGATCCTCTCCCCTTGAAGGCCAGGCGCCATCAGGATCAACCGGGCGACCGTTCGCCCCCCTTTGGGACCACGATCACCTTCCTGCGAAGAACCCCTTCTTCCTCTCCTTCACCGAGGCTTTCTGCTCCGTGGGTGTCTACTCCTATTGTCCCTGTTTCTTCCACTCCCGGAGATACTGTAGCGACCCGCCTTCTCCTGCCTTAGACGGATCGTTACTTCTGTCTACTTCTCGACTCTAATGCACGACTAAAGAATGCGGAAATCTTTTTTTTTTCTTCTCAATTTAAATCTATCTATGATATACTAACTCTAATAGTCATGCATGATACCATGTCACACTTTCTTCCTCAAAAACTCCTAAGATGAAACTTATTGAAACTTGTCTCGCCCAACTCCACTTTCGGGTATCAGTCGACTGATACTGTATCAGTCGACTGATAGGCCTGAAAACAGAATTTTCAAATTTCGGCACTTGCTTCAAAACTCCACCAAACCTATACTTTCGAGCCAAATAGAATCATGACACCATTTCTATACTCTAGGCCAGTTTTCCAATCAATTTAGCCAATCAAAATGAATCCATAACCTTGTAATTAGGACTTTTGCGGAAGGAAATAAGCTATTCAAGGTTATGTGAACTTTAACAATAGAGGGTGTACCAATCTTGACTCCTATGCATTCATAACACCAAATACATGTTCTATAACCTTGCTAAAGCATTATGAAATGTGAATGCAACTCTTCTAAACATATTTAAGCAATAAAACTTGATTCAAAGAGAAATTAATACTATCTTGGCACATGCATCTATATTTCTAACAAAGTATCAATATTTCCAACTACTCACACTTCTACTCATCTAATGCCATCATAAGGATATATATGCTAAATGAAATGACATGGAATCTTCACCCTAAGAAATTGAGCATGTAAAACTATTCAAAGCTTAAATGTTCGCTAAACTCCATAAAGCTAGAACTTGAAATTTGAATAAACTATAACATTGTAATTCAAATAACTAAATTGTCTCGTCTCAAAGATCTCTCCAAAATCAGCCACCACACACACTTTACTCAGCACCGCCTCGTCGCCTTCCTTCAGAATTGCTCGCCTTTACCTTTATCTGCAGTAAGAGGAAATGCAACTAGTAAGCAAAAAGCTTAGTAAGTACTATCTAGCTCACAAAATCTCGAAATGTGCAAACATGCTTCTTGAACAATATGAAAATCATATGAGATACTTATATGCTTGAAAGAAAACTAAGAACATGTATAACTCAAAACATGCATACTCAAGCATTAATAAATCTCAACTTGCTTTTCTTGGCTCAACTTGCAACTTTAGCTATTCTTTAACTTTTTGAAAACTCTTTGAACTTTAGAAAAGTTTGCTAAAGCATATACTTGAAAATAATAATCACTTGGATCCACTGAAGACGTAAGTACCATCTGATGCGCGTTCCCTAAAAGGTTGGGGTAGCGAGCCACCAATCCTAATAGAGCAGACCTTGGTCTACCAGGGCCAAGACCTTAGAATTGGACACCTGAATTTCTTTAACGACGCCCTTGGACGCCGGGTACTGGCCTTAGAAAATAAAATAGCTTTTCTTTCTTTTCTTTCTTATCTGTAAATGCCTTGGCATTTTCTCGAGCACCTTGCGTGCTAAAATCCCTAAGTCTTGACTTTTGGGGATTTCTTAAGGCCTTGGCCTTTTCTTTTCTTATCTTTATCTTTTCTTTTCTTTTCTCATAACTTTACTTAGCCCTAATCTCATATAGGGTGCTTAATCAACTTATACGAACATATAATGAACTAATATCACATGCCAAAAATCATAAACTAAAGAAACTATCTCTTTTAAAACTTTTAAAGGAAATTCTCGCGGAAAAACCGCCTCTTACTGCAGGTGAGCAGTACTTACCTTGATATCTTGGACTTACAACCAAGAATGGCGTCGGAGGTTCGGGAGAAACTTGAGATCTCGGAGAATTCTTCGCGCCTACGCGTTCCTCTCGTCGCGGGGATCCCGAATATAGGAATATCTCTCGGAGGAGAGCCTTGGCCGGCCCTCTTGGCCTTGGTGTTGTTTCGCCCAAGAGAGGAGAGGGGAAGGGTCGCGCGGCTAGGGTGAGGAAGAGAGAAAACCAAAAAAATCCAATTTCCTCTCTTAACTTATCTATTTATATTTATGGGGCGGATTGACCTAACTATACCTTATCTATTATTTCGCCCAGTTTATTTCAATAAAACCAACCAGCCCAGCTGGTCGCGCGCGCGCTTGGTCACGTGCTGGTCGCGGGTTTGAACCCCCTGCTGCCCTTAAACGTTTTTCCTTTTTTAAAAATACTAAACGGACTCGGAAAATTCCGTAAAAATATTCTAAAAATTTTTAAAAATATCTAGAATATTTCTAAACTATTTTTAAATAATTCTAAGGACTTTAAGAACTAAAAATGGGAATTTTGGGACGTTACAGATACTCTGCCAGTGCCTCCTTCGACCTAGGCCGTTTCTTCGAGTATACGGACTGATAGGCCTCTTCCTTCCCTTTTGTCGAGGATTCCTATCTCGCCGGTATTTGCGTCGGCCGTCCCCGTTTCTTCTGCTCCAGGGGTTGTTCAACCGACGGTCACTTCTACTCCAGCCGACTCTTCCAGCGTGTTACCGGATGTCCCCCTTCCCTCTCTCCCCGAGGGGGTTATGGGCCTTGACCCGATACATCTAATCCTGCCTTCATGGGCAGACCCTCGTACTGCCTATGAGGCCCCTGACCCTGAGCCGCTAGGGTCAGCCCGAGTGGTTTATCTGCATGCCTCCTTGAGCGACCATCTGTATCATGGTCAGCGGGCATTTGACCGTCAAGACCCTATCGCCAGAGCCAATGGCCTCATGGCAGAGGCTTGTCGGGTATGTTTTCTTAATAGCTCTCTCTTGCCCAGTTCTTTCTTGGCTAACCTTTCGCCTCCCTTGCAGCTAACCGGTGTACTCTATGATATGGGTGTTTCCTTTACCGCTCAGACTCGGTCCCTTCGTCAATCAGAGTACCGCCGGGAGGCATTGGAGATTCAGCTCTGATGTACGCAACCGCAACCAGGCGAGGAGGCCTGGAATACGCTACGGGCTGAGAATGCGACCCTTCATGGGTGTGCCGCTCGCTCCGAGCCGCAGCTTCAGGAACATTTGGTGGAGCAGGACTTGGCTCGGGCAACCACTTCCCAGATGCGGCAGCAAATCACTTTCCTGGAGCGAAGCGAGCGTCAGGCTCGAACTCAGGAGCTAAAGGCCTGCGCGGAGCTGGCCAAGGCCAAGGCGGAGCTCCAGGAGGCTGGTCAGTCAACTGTGACGTTGTGCACCGACCTGAAGACTAAGGAAGAAGAATTAGTCGCTTGCCAAAGCGACCTCTCGTGGGTGTGCAAGCATCACACGATTGGCAAAGAGCGGGAGAAGACGCAGGGTCGCTCCCCGACTCATTCTTCTACATCTAAACCGTAGTTTTGCGCTGCTTTTTTTCTGCTTTCTTGTGTAGGCGGAGGCCAAGTTGTCTTTTATGAATGCTACTTTCCTTTTTTACCATCCTCGTTCTTGTATACTTCTACCCATGTGTGTATGGTGCTGGAGCGTAAGCGACCCGAATGGGGGAAGGTGTGCTCGTCCTCCTATTTCGGGCGGGCGAGCGCTCGCCATGTTAGGGTCGTTGGGTACTAGTTACACGGGTAGTTGAGCACTTAGGATTCTGCGAGTTGATAGTGCTCCCTCAGTGCCCTCCACTTGGGCGACACGGAGGAAATCCTAGGTCCGCGGTGGTCCCCTGAACCATCCGGGAGTTGACTGAAGTGCGCTTGATCAAGAAGTTAGGTTATCGTAGTCACGAAGACCTAGCTACCCTTAGCTCGTATGCGGGCCCGGGCTGAGGCGCTTGGTTTAGATAACGCCCCTGAATCGGGGACCGAGCTGGGAGCAGATCCTACTTCCACCTTGTCCGCAAGGCAAGAGTGAGAATGCCTGATTGAATCTTCTGAGAGGGGGAATCATCGCGTGCCTGGTTGAGAGCCGGCATGAGGGTAGGGCTCGCGCGGAGCGAGAGTATAACCGCCCGGTCGGGGGATCTCTGATCCGAGGGAAAGGCTCACACGGAGCGAGAATATATCTACCCAGTCGAGGGATCTCTCAGGGAGCATGGGTCGCCACGCGTCTAGCTGAGAGCCGATCCGAGGGAAAGACTCGCACGGAGCGAGAATATAGCCACCCGGTCGGGGGATCTCTCAGGGAGCGTGGGTCGCCATGCGTCCGGCTGAGAGCCGATCCGAGGGAAAGGCTTGCACGGAGCGAGAATATAGATACCCGGTCGGGAGATCTCTCAGGGAGCGTGGGCCACCACGCGTCTGGCTGAGAGCCAATCCGAGGGAAACGCTCGCACGGAGCGAGAATATAGCCACCCGGTCGGGGGATCTCTCAGGGAGCGTGGGCTATCATGCGTCCGGCTGAGAGCCGATCCGAGGGAAAGGCTCGCACAGAGCGAAAATATAGCCACCGGGGGGTTTCTCTCAGGAAGCGTGGGCCGCCACGCGTCCGGCTGAGAGCCGATCCGAGGGAAAGGCTCACACGGAGCGAGAATATAGCCACCCGATCGGGGGATCTCTCAGGGAGCGTGGGCCGCCACGCGCCCCACTGAGAGCCGATCCAAGGGAAAGGCTCGCACGGAGCGAGAATATAGCCACCCGGTCGGGGGATCTCTCAGGGAGCGTGGGCCACCACGCGCCTCGCTGAGAGCCGATCCGAGGGAAAGGCTCGCACGGAGCGAGAATATAGCCATCCGGTCGGGGGATCTCTCAGGGAGCGTGGGCAGCCACGCGTCCGGTTGAGAGCTGATCCGAGGGAAAGACTCGCATGGAGCGAGAATATAGCCACCCGGTTGGGGAATCTCTCAGGGAGCGTGGGTCGCCACGCGTCCGACTGAGAGCCGATCCGAGGGAAAGGCTCGCACGGAGTGAGAATATAGCCACCCGGTTGGGGGATCTCTCAGGGAGCGTGGGTCGCCACGCGTCCGACTGAGAGCCGATCCGAGGAATATAGCCACCCGGTCAGGAGATCTCTCAGGGAGCGTGGGCCACCACGCATCCGGCTGAGAGCTGATCCGAGAGAAAGGTTCGCACGGAGCAAGAATATAGCCACCCGGTCGGGGGATCTCTCAGGGAGCGTGGGTCGCCACGCGTCCGGCTGAGAGCCGATCTGACGAAAAGGCTCGCACGGAGCGAGAATATGGCGGGAGTGAATCTCGATTTGTACTTTGCGTGGAGTGAGCTGCTAGCCTGCCCTTGAAAAGGTTTGGTTTTTTACTGGACAAGCAGAAGTCACCAAATACATCTTTTTTCATTATCCTGAGGGGTGAGAGCTTCCTCGGGCGGGCTTGCCCAAAACATTGCGCACTCCGTTTTGAACCTCGTTCTGGCACTTGGCCTGCCCCTGGCCCAGTTGTCGGCACTCCTTAATGTCGTGAGTGCGACTATGGTGAAACGTGCAGTACGACTCCCAGCGGGTCGGCTGACACTTCTGGGCCACCCACTGCCCCTGTCGAGGATCTGTTCGTCTTTGGCTAGTGAACCTTCACGAGCTACGAATGAACCCACCTGGCGCTGGTACAGGTTGTACCGGTGTCGGGCGTGGCGCGCTGGTCATCTCCTTTTTCTGAGCGGCTGGTGCCTCTTCCACGCTAATGCGTTTGACGGTTTTTTCCAGTAGGCTATCCAAGTCCTTGGGGGCCTCCGGATGAGCGAGCGAAAGAAATCTCCCTCCTGCAACCCTTGAGAGAAAGCTGCGATCAATACCTACGGGGTGGTCGTTGGCACGTCGAGCGCCATCCCCGTGAATCTCTTCAAGTAGGTCCGAAGTGGCTCCTTCGGGCCCTGCTTCAATGCGAACAAGCTGAGGCTTGTCGGGTGAGGTCTTCGTATGTTATCAAAATGTTGTAGGAATGCTCTCCGGAACTCTTCGAAGCAGGCGATCGACCCGTCGGGCATCTGGGTGAACCATCGTTGAGCAGATTCAGAGAGCGTTGTTAAGAAGGCTCGACACTTTATTCCTTCCGGGTATTGATGCAGTAGGGCGACACTTTCAAACTTCATGAGGTACTCTTTGGGGTCGATGGTGTCGATATACTCAGGTATAGTGAAGAACCTGAGACGCCGGGGAACCGGATCCTTCAAAATCCATGTAGCAAAGGGGTTGCGCGTCTGAGCAGACGATGTGTAAAGCCCAAAAATTTCCTCAAATAATTTTAGAAATATCCTAGGATTTTTCTGGAATTTTTAGATATTTTTATAAGATTTTTCCATAAAAAGAAGTGCCAAAAATAAAGAAGATGAGTTGGTGGCATTAGGTGAGTTTTGAACCCGCAACCTCTACCTAGTTTAAACCCTTGGCATGGCTCCACAAACCACCAAGCCAATGAGAGTTTCCTTGAAGGTAATAATCGAGTATTCTAGATATGTACTTAACTTAGGGTTATTTTACAACTTAATATAAATAACGAATTAAAGAATTAAAGGAGGAGATTTTTAGGTTTCGTGAGCCAAGGGTGCGCCGACGCCGCCTCCTCCTCTCCTCTTCCTCTCTTGCGTTTTCTTCCTCTTCTCCTCTTCTCTTGCCGCCCAAGACAAAGGAGAAGCCAAGGGAAGGTCTCAAGAGGCCCTACTCTCCACAAGAATTCTCGTGGACGCGAGGAGAACGCCAAGGAGCAAGAAGAACGTCGAAATTCGACGTTCCCTCGGGAATTTCAGATTTTATTCGTAAGGAAAACCTAGCGCAGGATGTAAGTATCCCTCACCTGCAGTATAAGTAGTTTCGGTTGATTTTTCATATGCCTTATTTTCTTGTAGTTATGCTTTACGATTAGAAATCATAAATTATGAACAAGCACGCACGTTAGGTGGTTGTTAAAATGTTCAGTTCAGTTAATGCTATAGAAAGCATTAAAGAATAGAAATTCTTGCTTCAGTTTATGATTGGGACCAAGGTCCAACGGGGTGGGCTCCTAGTTGCCCCTAGGTTTAGATAACCTAGTAAAAGCAAGAATCAGAAAAGGAAAGAAAAGTATAAAAGACTATTTTATTTTCAGTTGGCATTGTACCGGACTTCGGTCCAGGGATAGGCTCCAAGTTGCCTCTAGGTTTAGATAACCTAGTATGGGATGGGCTCCTAGTTGCCCCTAGGTTTAGATAACCTAGTAGAACCCTAATGGATTCGGGATTTGCTACCTCGGGTTTATTAGGGATGCGCGCACAGTTGGTACATTGCCGGGCCCACAGCAGTTGATTATTACTTTCACCTACTATATGTATTTAGTTTTCAGAAATTCATATTAGCATGTGGTGAATTTAATAATTAGTTTTATGTTAGTTAGTTTCAGTTCCAGTTCAGATATGTATGCCATGCTATAGCTTACTTTTCAGTTCTAGTTCAGTATGTGCCATGTCTCAGTTATATGCCATGACATTCTATGATATGTATTTTAGCATGAGCCTAGCATGATTTCTTATGGATATGAGCATGTATGTGCATAGCATGTTTTACAAAAGCATAATTTGAGTTTTCATAGTTTTGTGAGGCTAGATGGTACTTACTAAGCTTTATGCTTATTAGTTTGCATTTCCTTATACTGCAGATACAGGTAAAGGAAAGCACTAGTAGCGGAGGCGGCGGGCTTGATGCAAAGTGTGTGTGATGGTGGAGTTGGAATAAAAGTCTTCGGAACTTGCAAAGCATAGAAATAGTCTTTATTATGCTTCTTTAGTTTTCCGCAATAGTTATGTGAACCATGTATGAACTTAATTAGACTTGTATTCGTGGTGCCTAGTATATTAAGTAGTTTATTACCTGACTTAATATTGCTTAGTGAATGTTGAATGATATGAGTTACTACTTGTGATAGGTAATTTAGATCCATGCTTAAGCTTTAGGAGTAAGAACTTGATACTTTTGATCTACATGCTAAATACTTAGATATGCTTGTTTAAGATTAATGCACCATATAGAATGACATGTAGTAGCTAAGGATGCCTTAGATATGAAATGAATGTTTCAATAAGAAGTTGATACAAACTTGGCACATTCATGTTTATGCTTCTACATGTCGCTTTTATGATTTCTAAGTTGCTATTCTGCTAGAAACCCTAAAAACATGTATAAATGCCCTAGAATATTGTAGACTTAGAAGCTTATATATGAATTTATGAGCATTTGGTACGAATAGGTCGACTTTGCACATTCTGAAATCTGAAATCTGGTTTTCAGAACTACCAGTCGACTGGGAAAACACCAGTGACTGGTATCGGGCACAGAACATTCGTGGCCCGACCAGTCGACTGGTATATATCAGTCGACTGGTCTGTGTAAAACAAAACTGGTGTACAGCAGCTGGTTAGTGCTTTAGTCATGCAATGCAGAGGTTGGGGGATCGAATCCTGGCCAAGCTAATAAAATTAAAGTTTTTATTTTATTTTGGCTGGTTAGTACTTTAAACATGATTATGAATTGTTAGTTCAGTAAATAGCGAAATAAGAAATTTTAAATTCTCCCAGTTGGTTTAGCATTTTTAGAAATCATTAATTAGTCAGTTAGTCAGTTAGTTAGTTAGTAGCGATCCGCCTTAAAGCCTAGTACTAGAAGGCGGGTCGTTACAGAGTGGTATCAGAGCGAAGTTCCATCTTTCCTCCCCACACACATCAGCATCAGACCTGCAGCTTCCAAGTAAGAGTATCTCTCACATTACTATATTTTCTTGCTTTCAGATTTATAGTATTTTCATGTTATTCATGCTATCTGTGTTCTAGTCAATTCTTGTTTACAGTTAACGGAAGCATGTTTAATACTTTAGTTTATATCTGATAGCATGTTTTTAGAATTAGAATATGAACTGTATGTCCTCTGTTATTTAGATAATGGCTAGAGGACGCCCAACTAGAAGGGCACCAGCTACTGAGCCTCAATAGGAGGCAACTGACATAGTGACTCCACCTAATCTCGTGGAGATAGTGGCTCAGCTCCAGAGACAGATAGTTGAGCAGCAGCAAGAGATAGCCACTTTAAGGGCTAATCAGCAGACCACACCTAATACCACGCAAGAGAAGGACCAAATGTGGAAACCCCAATAGTGATAGAGGTTCCACATTGATCACCAATCCCACCAATAGCACCAGAAGCCCCAGCAGTAGGAGCTAGAAGAGAAGCATATCTGGTTCAGTGGCAGAAACTCAAACCAGAGACCTTTTCAGGCACTAGTGAACCATGGGATGCACAAGCCTGGTTCAAAACTCTGGAGAGTACCATGGAGCTTCTAGACTGGCCAAAACATGAGAAAGTGAAGTGCGCCTCCTTTTGCCTAGCAGGAGATGCTAGAATGTGGTGGGAAAGGGTGAAACCAAGCGATACATAAATCAGATGACGTGGGCCAACTTTGAAGCTGAGTTCTTCAAAGAATTCTTTCATATCCGGGTTACTAACCGGTATTATGATGAATTCACTGAATTTCGTCAAGGTAACATATCAGTAGAGGAAGCCGTGAAGAGATTCAACAGACTGGCTCGCCTATGCCCCGAACTAGTCAGCACTGAATGGGAGCGAGTCAGGTTAATGCTCAAGATGCTAAGGCCAGAAATAGCATTGAATGTGGCCAGCGGCATCCATATGTCGCAAACCTCAAAAGAACTAGTTAGCAGTGCTCTGATCACCGAGCACTACCTGAACATCATGCAACAACAGAAGTCAGTCATGATAGAAAGTAAAGGCCAAGGTAGTTCAGGAACTCAGAAATCCCAGGGCGTTCGCAGAGAAGTTAACTATACCTCCTGATGTACTCAGTGGCCAATTCTTAACCACCCTACCTTTAGGAGAGATTATGGCATCCACGCACTGGCTCCGTGCAGTGCCAGTCAGTATAGCAAGCAAAGAGCTATATGGTGATCTGATAGTACTAGATATGGCAGATTATGATGTCATTTTTGGAATGGACTTCCTAATCAAGTACGGTTCCTCCAAAGAATGCCGTAAAAGGAAAGTCATATTCCAACCTGAAGAAGGAGTGCAGTTTGAATACATCAGAGAACCCAAGAGAAAGGCCAAGAAATTTCTCTCAGCTCTAAAAGCACAGAAACTGCTGGATTCAGGATGTACCGGATTTCTAGCACATGTAGTCAATACCGAACGAGAGAAGGACCAAAAGCTAGAAGGGGTCCCAGTGGTATGTGACTACCCAGCAGTCTTCCCTGACGAGTTACCAGGCTTAGCGCCAGACAGGGAGATAGAGTTTGAGATAGATCTCATTCCAGGTACCAACCCCATTTCAAAAGCACCATACCGTATGGCTCCAGCAGAATGAAGAGAACTTCAGGAGCAACTACAGGAGCTGCTCGACAAGGGCTTCATACGCCCTAGTCATTCACCTTGGGGAGCTCCCGTATTGTTCGTGAAGAAGAAAGACGGGTCCATGCGCTTGTGTATAGATTACCGGGCTTGAATCAAGTCACCATCAAGAACAAGTATCCCTTGCCAGAATTGATGACTTGTTCGATCAGCTAAAGGGAGCAGCAGTGTTCTCAAAAATAGACTTGAGATCGGATATCACCAGGTGAAAGTTAAGAGAAGGTGACATCCCCAAGACAGCTTTCAGAACCAGATATGGGCACTACGAGTTTGTAGTCATGCCTTTTGGGGTCACAAATGCTCCAGCGACTTTATGGACCTCATGAACAGAGTATTCAGGAATACTTAGATAAGTTTGTCATCGTCTTCATTGATGACATTCTTATCTACTCAGGAACTCAGGAGGAACATGCTGAACATCTCAGGACAGTATTGCAGATTCTTCAGCAGAGCCAACTGTATGCAAATTCTCAAATGTGAGTTTTGGCTCGATCAGGTGTCTTTTCTAGGTCACATCATCTCCAAGGAAGGGGTGATGGTAGACCCCAGCAAAATAGAAGCAGTAAGTAACTGGGTTAGACCGAAGAATGCCAGTGAGATCAGAAGTTTTCTGGGTCTAGCCGGTTACTACAGGAAGTTGTAGAGATTTCTCCAGAATAGCCTCCCCACTGACAGCTCTTACCAGAAAGAACAGAAAGTTTCAGTGGACAGAGAACTGCGAGAACAGTTTTACAGAATTAAAGAGAAGATTGACTAGTGCTCCCATCCTGACTCTTCCAGAGACCACTGACAGCTTCGACATATATAGTGATGCTTCTAAATTAGGACTTAGAGCAGTGCTGATGCAGAATGGCAAGGTTATCGCCTATGCCTCTAAACAACTCAAGGATTATGAAAAAAAACTATCCTACACATGACCTTAAGCTAGCTGCAGTAGTGTTCGCTCTCAAGATTTGGAGGCATTACTTATACGGAGCTCAGTGTAGGATTTTCACAGATCATCAGAGCCTAAAGTATTTCTTTACTCAGAAGGATATGAACATGAGGCAACGCAGGTGGCTTGAGCTAGTCAAGGATTATGACATTAACATCCTCTACCATCCAGGTAAAGCTAATAAGGTGGCAGATGCACTTAGCAGAAAATCTAGTGCCACCCTACTAGCTTTGTCCACGATGTCACAGCCCCTTCGGAAAGAGTTATCAGAGTTCGGACTGGAAATTTTAGTTGGGCAGCTCTCCACTTTGACATTAGTGTCAACCCTGATTGAAGACATCCAGACATCACAGGATCAAGATCCTGACCTTCAGAAAATCAAGCAGGGGATAGCAGAAGCCGAAAATGGAGAATTTCGCCTATCAGATAATGGGACACTGTACTACGGTGACCGCTTGTGTGTTTTGAACCAAGAAGAGCTCCGAAGGAAGATCCTAGAGGACGCATATAGATCTCCTTATGCAATGCATCCTGGTTCCACCAAAATATACCAAGACCTCAGGGGACGTTTTTGGTGGCCTGGGATGAAAAGAGACATCGCCAGATATGTCAGTACCTGTCTGACATGCCAAAGGGTCAAGGCAGAACATCAGAGACCAGGTGGAGTTCTGCAGCCTATTCAGATTCCAGAATGGAAATGAGTAGATATTTCCATGGATTTTATAATGGGACTACCCAGAACAACGAATGGATATGATGCGATCTGGGTAATAGTTGACAGATTGACTAAGTCTGCCCACTTCCTAGCTATCAGGATCTCCTATTCCATGGAACAGCTAGCTCAGTTATACCTCAAGGAGATTGTCAGACTACATGGGGTCCCTAGGACTATCATCTCAGATAGGGACAGTAGGTTCACTTCACACTTCTGAGAGTGCGTACAGACAGCACTAGGCACCAAACTGAAGTTTAGCACAGCTTTCCATCCTCAGACAGATGGTCAGACAGAGAGAGTTAATCAAGTACTAGAAGATATGCTCAGAGCTTGTACTCTAGATTTCAAGGGCAGTTGGTGCCGATACCTGTGCTTAGCAGAATTCGCCTACAACAATAGTTATCAGGCCACTATCGGCATGGCACCCTATGAGGCTTTATATGGGCGGAGGTGTAGATCTCCTATCTGTTGGTATGAGGGTGGTGAGAGGCAAGAGTTAGGCCTACAGACAGATGTTATAGATGATACCACCATAGCCATACAGTAGATCCGCCAAAGAATAGAAACAGCTCAGAGCCGCCAGAAGAGCTATGCTAATACACGGCGCAGACCATTAGAGTTTGAAGTTGGGGATTCAGTATTTCTCAAAGTGGCTCCCACGAAGGGAGTAATGCGTTTTGGGAAGAAGGGCAAGCTAAGTCCCAGATATGTAGGACCATACCCCATCACTAGAAGAGTTGGCAAAGTAGCTTATGAGTTGGAGCTACCTCGGGAGATGTCAGCTATCCACAATGTATTTCATGTTTCCATGCTGAAGAAGCATATCCCAGATGCCACCCAGGTGAAAGAACCACAGACGGTACAAGTTCGCGAAGATCTCAGTTATGATAGTCGGCCTATTCAGATAATAGACCGAGCAGTTAAGAAATTGCGAAACAAGGAGGTACCATTAGTGAAAGTCATCTGGCAAAATCACAGAGTAGAAGAGGCAACCTGGGAACCAGAGGACAGCATGAGACAGAAATATCCAGAGTTATTTTAAGTTTGAGGACAAACTTTTTATAAGGTATGGGGGATTGTAAAGCCCAAAAATTTCCTCAAATAATTTTAGAAATATCCTAGGATTTTTCTGGAAATTTTAGATATTTTTATAGGATTTTTCCATAAAAAGAAGTGCCAAAAATAAAGAAGATGAGTTGGTGGCATTAGGTGAGTTTTGAACCCACAACCTCTACCTAGTTTAAACCCTCGGCATGGCTCCACAAACCACCAGGCCAATGGGAGTTTCCTTAAAGGAAATAATCGAGTATTCTAGATATGTACTTAACTTAGGGTTATTTTACAACTTAATATAAATAACGAATTAAAGAATTAAAGGAGGAGATTTTTAGGTTTCGTGAGCCAAGGGTGCGCCGACGCCCCCTCCTCCTCTCCTCTTCCTCTCTTGCGTTTTCTTCCTCTTCTCCTCTTCTCTTACCGCCCAAGACAAAGGAGAAGCCAAGGGAAGGTCTCAAGAGGCCCTACTCTCTACGAGAATTCTCGTGGACGCGAGGAGAACGCCAAGGAGCAAGAAGAACGTCGAAATTCGACGTTCCCTCGGGAATTTCAGATTTTATTCGTAAGGAAAACCTAGCGCAGGATGTAAGTATCTCTCACCTGCAGTATAAGTAGTTTCGGTTGATTTTTCATATGCCTTATTTCCTTGTAGTTATACTTTACGATTAGAAATCGTAAATTATGAACAAGCACGCACGTTAGGTGGTTGTTAAAATGTTCAGTTTAGTTAATGCTATAGAAAGCATTAAAGAATAGAAATTCTTGCTTCAGTTTATGATTGGGACCAAGGTCCAACGGGATGGGCTCCTAGTTGCCCCTAGGTTTAGATAACCTAGTAAAAACAAGAATCAGAAGAGAAAAAGAAAAGTATAAAAGAACTATTTTATTTTCAGTTGGCATTATACCGGGCTTCGGTCCAGGGATAGGCTCCAAGTTGCCTCTAGGTTTAGATAACCTAGTATGGGATGGGCTCCTAGTTGCCCCTAGGTTTAGATAACCTAGTAGAACCCTAATGGATTCGGGATTTGCTACCTCGGGTTTATTAGGGATGCGCGCACAGTTGGTACATTGCCGGGCCCACAGCAGTTGATTATTACTTTCACCTACTATATGTATTTAGTTTTCAGAAATTCATATTAGCATGTGGTGAATTTAATAGTTAGTTTTATGTTAGTTAGTTTCAGTTCCAGTTCAGATATGTAGGCCATGCTATAGCTTACTTTTCAGTTCTAGTTCAGTATGTGTCATGTCTCAGTTATATGCCATGACATTCTATGATATGTATTTTAGCATGAGTCTAGCATGATTTCTTATGGATATGAGCATGTATGTGCATAGCATGTTTTACAAAAGCATAATTTGAGTTTCATAGTTTTGTGAGGCTAGATGGTACTTACTAAGCTTTATGCTTATTAGTTTGCATTTCCTTATACTGCAGATACAGGTAAAGGAAAGCACTAGTAGCGGAGGCGGCGGGCTTGATGCAAAGTGTGTGTGATGGTGGAGTTGGAATAAAAGTCTTCGGAACTTGCAAAGCATAGAAATAGTCTTTATTATGTTTCTTTTAGTTTTTCCGCAATAGGTTATGTGAGCCATGTATGAACTTAATTAGACTCGTTATTTGTGGTGCCTAGTATATTAAAGTAGTTTATTTACCTGTGTTAATACTTGCTTAGCGAATGTTGAATGATATGAGTTACTACTTGCAATATGGTAATTTAGATTCATGCTTAAGCTTTAGAGATAAGAACTTGATACTTTTGATTTACATGCTAAATACATAGGATATGCTTGTTTTAAGATATATGCACCATATAGAATGACATGTAGTAGCTAAGAATGTCCTTATATATGAATAATGAATGGTTTCAATAAGAAGTTGATACAAACTTGGCACGCTTATGTTTATGCTTCTACATATTGCTTTTATGATTTCTAAGTTGCTATTCCTGCTAGAAACCCCCTAAAAACATGTATCAAATGCCCTAGAATCATTGTAGACCTGTTAGGAAGCTTATATATGAATTTATGGAGCATTTGCTACGGAATAGGTCGACTTTGGCACATTCTGAAACTCTGAAATCTGGGTTTTCAGAACTACCAGTCGACTGGGAAAACACCAGTCGACTGGTATCGAGCACAGAAACATTCGGTGGCCCGACTAGTCGACTGGTATATATCAGTCGACTGGTACGGTGTAAAACAAAACTGGTGTAGAGCTGCTGGTTAGTGCTTTAGTCATGCAATGCAGAGGTTGGGGGATTGAATCCTGGCCAAGCTAATAAAATTAAAGTTTTTATTTTATTTTGGCTAGTTAGTACTTTAAACATGATTATGAATTGTTAGTTCAGTAAATAGCGAAATATGAAATTTTAAATTCTCCCAGTTGGTTTAGCATTTTTAGAAATCATTAATTAGTCAGTTAGTCAGTTAGTTAGTTAGTAGCGATCCGCCTTAAAGCTTAGTACCAGAAGGCGGGTCGTTACACGATGGCTCGCCAATCAGGACTTTCCCCCTCTCCCGCCGCGGCGCGGGCGCCTGGTGGGATGCAGATGCCTCACCTGGCATGGGCCTAGCCGCGTGAGCTGGACTACGAGGTGCGGGCTGAAGAAAGTGGCGCTCGCATTCTTTGGGAGTGATGGTCATCCAAACCTGATTAGGCTCCTCCATCTTCGCTTCTGATCAGGCTGCTGGTGTCGCCTCCTTCTAGCACCAAATTTGATCATGTCGCGAAGTGAGGTGGCGATCCCACGGGCCGAACGATCTCCCGGGTGGCACGAGCTAATGAGGTGACAGCGAGCTGGTGAGGTGGCCACGAGCTGGGCGCGCTCCGGTGTGGCTCTGCAAAACAACGACCGTTAGTAAACCCGTTGGGAATTTCCCCGGTCAGGCACTCCGACGGTCAAGTCAGTATCCGCAGGCATAACAGTGGAACTGAATTGAAATGAGGCAAGCGACGAGAAGGCTTGCGCAAGCATACCTGCAGTAGGGGGAGTGCGAAGTTTATATAACCGAGGGAGCTGACAACCCTTGTCCATATTGACGAGACAAGAGTGTGATAACTATCAGCTCGTAGGGAGCACTTAGGAGTGGCGCGGCATGGCGCAGGGTACTCAAGCAGTACGAGGGTACTGAATTGGCGGACTGACCGTGAGAAGTGTTAGTGATAAGAAAGGTGCATGACCGTGAGAATTGGCGGACGGCCCGGATTAATCATAAGCTTGATAATTCGATCCAGCTCAAGTTTGACCCAATATGCCCTAGGTTCATGAACCTTTCATGCCTACAAAAATATATCAGAAAATTAGTAGCCAAATAATCCAAAAATATGCATATTTGCTATTTAGTCCAAAATAAGGGTAAGTTCTAAAACCTAGGGCAATTTCACAATTAAGCAATAAAAACATAGGTCAAATATGGATTTAAGCAGCTCAAATAATCAATAAAATAGTATCTATCAACTCCCCCACACTTAACCTTGAGCGTCTCGCGAAAACAGTAAATATGTATCCCCTAGATTTACTTAAGCATAATTAGAAACAAAGGAAAAGAAATTACCTAGGGTTGTCAATTCTCATAAATCTAAGCTCTATGGATTAGTATCTAGTCCTTAAATCAACAATTTAACCTTTTCATCCATCATGAGTCATTGAGATGAATTCAACTCACTAGCCTTTCAAGGAAAATTTTGGTGGCTCTCTCCTTAAGTTCTAAGTTGATGATGGAAGTGGAGCTCACTCTTACACACATATTTCTTGCACTACCATAGGCTTGCTTATTATCTAATCTCCACCATTATTCATGATTAGGATCAATATCTACAAAAACAAATCAAAGACATAGAGATGATAAGAAATGGAATAAAAGCCAAGAAAAATGGAAAAATGGATAAAGTGGAAGACTTGAGTGCTTGAGGATATTTTCGATGCTCTTTGCTTCTCCATCAGTCCTCTAGTGATATCACAAGTGTGGTAAAGTCAGATTTCCATAACTGCCTTTGATTTGGATGAAAACTCCTTCCTTGGTTCAATGTGCCAATCTTCCATTTGCGTGCCAACTTGTTTTTGCTTTTCTTTTCTCATTCTCTTTCTCTACTTTCCTTCCAGCTCAGATTTGTATCAAAGAACATATGATAGCAAGTGAAATAGATACTCAACATAAAATTTTCACTCAACAACCCTTATAACTCACTCTTGATACACTCCCTTTACAAGTTGGCACACTTCCTTCATTTGTTCTACTTCTTTTCTCTCTTTTTTTTTCTTATAGATCTACCAGCTGCAGTTTCGAATCATAAATCTTGCATTATATGGTTCATGAATTGTTCAGCTGCAATTCCTCTTCTAATCCACACAGAATTTCAATTCAGCACAGATTTCTTGCATTCCAGCACAGATTTCTTGTCTGTCCAACTTCACAGCTTCAATTTCAAACTCATCAGCCTTCAATTCAGATTATCTTCAACTGGAGTTAAGATTTCAGCACTCAGCAAACTCAGATTCAGAATTTCAAGCTCAGATTTAGCTCAGCTTCATTCGAATTTGCTTGTATCATTCAGCAGCTCTCAGCTTCAGATTTCGGTAACAAAAATTTCAATGCAGTTCAGACTTTTTCCTCAGCTTGATTGCTCAGATTCTACACTGCTTTCTAGCATTCAAATCAGACTAAGTAGAGTAGCCGAAACATCTTCTATCCTGCAAATTCAGCTGCTTGCAAGTGGAGTTCTTGTGGGCACAGATTTTTCCATTGGTGTCGGATTTTCCTGCATTTTCTCTTCCATTCAGAATTCATTTCAGCTTCCATTCAAACTTCTGATCAGTTATTTGGATTTCCAGCTCAGATTTTGTTCAGCTGCAATTCTTCATTCATCAGCTCTAAAATTCAGCACTCGGCAGCAACCTTTCCATGCTGTTCAGATTTCTTCAGCCTTCTTAATCAGTCTTAATGCAGAGTTTACAGCCTTGAAAAATTAAATCCAGCTCAAAAATCTAATTTAGCCAAGCCACTCCTTCCATTCTCTGATTTCTTCAGGCATTTAGCATCAAGTGGTTCTTCTTATATTCGAAATTGAGTGTGCACCTTCAATTCAGATACAATGTACACTTAAATTCTTGATTTTCCAGATGTAGTACTCGGCAGCTACAAATGGAATGCAACTCAGATTTGGGCAGTTCCGGAAATTTTTTTCTCAGCTTTTGATCAGTCTTTACTCAGTTTCATCAGATTATACAGCTACATTTCAGGCCTTATGTGCTCTATTCCTTTCAGATATCAGCCTCAACTCAAAATTCAGCTTCCTACACTAATTTTCAGAATCCAAAATCATCCACTTCTTCATTCCTTACAAACATCTGATTCTTTACAGCAGTAGCATCAAATGGGAATGCAGCCACCTCCTTGTGATCAGTAGTGGATGGCTCAACAATTTATGGCATGTTCATGTACTCAGTTTCCGGACGAATAACCCTACAACCAATTTCAGTTTTCAAGATGGTGCAAAATAGATTTTGTGGTGTCTCAATATAAGTCCTTCATTTGTTTCAATTTGACTTCTTTTCCATACATATTTCACTACATTTCTTCCACAAATTTCAGCATCTTACAGCTCACTTGCATTCAGTTTTCATCATTTCAGTAGCTCCAAATCAACCTCGGCAGATTACACATGCATTAGTTTCAGCTCAGCAGAATTGTTACTAATTTTCATAGCACAGATTTTTCTTAGCTCCAGGTTTTTCTCAGCTTGTATCAGCTTTCACTCAGCCTCATTTCCAGAATTCAATCCAGATTGTCGTCATTTCCAGCACTCGGCAGCAATTTCAGCTTTAAGTTGACCAATTTCTGCACATTTGAACTTGGCACAGATTTCTTCCTTTGTTTTTCAACTTCACCTTGGCACAGAATTCCTGAACTTGCAGCTATCTTGGATTTTCTGGTCTCCAGAATTCTGTAATCTTTTGATTTTCTCAGCCTTTGCTCAATTCCTCTCAGTTTTAATTCACTTTGGCACATATACCTCCTTGGATCTTCTTTGCGTGCCACTTGGGTCTTCAACATGTAATGAAGAATCTCAAACTCCAATTGCTTCCACCTCTCTTGCATCATTCTTGACACCAAACATCACTTACTAGGCACATGAATATTTTTTTTTCGAGTTGAAATGCATCCTTGATAAAAAATTTGCTTCCAAATCACCAATCACTCCCCCACACTTAAATCTTTGTCCGTCTCGGGCAAAATAGCATCAAGAAAACATCCCAAGCAAACAAATCCATAGAAAAATTAGGGTTAAGAGTAGACAACTAGAATAGAATAGACAAATTGATGTGGAAAGATAAATAAAATGATTAGTCCCTATAGATGTGATCCAACCATTGAAATATGATTTTGAAAGAACCTAAGCAAGTTCTAGAATACAATAACATATGTGTATCACAAAATAAGGCTAATCTCACTAGGTAAAAATAATCCATCTCAAATCCTCAATTAAGAATCTAAAGCAAAATCGTACTCAAGCATCCAAGATTTCATCCATGAACTCAAACCCTAAGTTTTGACAACCAAATTTAATTTATTTTCCAAAAGATTCTAAAATGCTATGAAGATAACCTAAGGGATACATTTATTCACTAAGAGCAAAAATGCTAAAAGACATAACATGGTATTTACAAAATTTATTTATGCATTTTACTCTACTCATGCATTTATTAGCAAGAACTCATTTTAAAAGTGAAAACATGTAATAAAGGAAAAGGCAACAAAGATCAAACTCCCTTTTATCTCTGGCGGTCGGAGTCTGTCAAGAAATAGCCTCCACCGTGGTAGTGGAGGAGTCTGGGTGTGCGAAAAAACCTCTTTCATTTGTTCAACTTTACTGTGCATCGTTCCCCCACACTTGGACTTAACGGCAACCTGTTCAGGTGGACGAAGATTATTTAAATACAAGACCCATTTAAGAGGTAGAGTGTGTTGAATTAAAGTAAAATCTACTCCCTCTTTATTCTTTTTGGGACACATTCCTGGAGGTTTGAGTCTGTTCAGATAAAGCTCCCACTCCAGAAGTCTTCTGGACCCTGCAAAACCATGTAATACCCCTCTCAAGCGTGTAGGGTAAGAAAGAAATGAAATAATATCAGTCTTTGCATAAAATATATCCAAAAGTGCATCACATCTAATAAAATCAATTTTAGGCAACTCAAAAAATTTTTCACAATGAATACCTACCCAAGATGCATCAAGAAACTTATCATAATCAATGAAATCTATTTTGGATACTTCAATGAAATTTTCACAATTATTTACCACACATGATATATCAAGAATTCTATCACAGCCAATAAAATCAACTTTTGGTACCTCTCTTGATGTTTCCAAAAAAGTAAAAGAAATACTTACCTGATCGCGCTGAAAAATACCTGGAGGTTCCACAATGATAGATGTGTCCATAGCTCCCTCCTGGTCAAGTATAGGTTCCATATCAGGTTCAAGTTCTAATAAGCACTCTACTGGTACAAGTGATCCTTGGGGCTCTGTGCAATCCCCTACACTTTGAATATCAACAGAAATAGGTAATCCTTGGGGCTCTGTGCAATCCCCTACACCTAGAAAAACCTCTCCAACTGGAAGTGTGTCTGAAATATCTTCTGAAAAATCCTCAGTCTCAGCAGTAATTACTCTCTCAGCCTCATCTGAATGAATGGCTCCTCCAGAAAAATCAGGTAAAAATCCCTCAGCCTCTAACTCTGTCTGCTCCAGCTCATCAAGAATATCCACGCTCCTGATGGAGTGATCCTCTCTCGGATGCTTCATAGCATCGAAAAGGCTAAACTGGACTACTGTGTCTCCCACCTCCATCGAGAGTGTGCCAGCATAAACATCAATCTTTGTTTTGGCAGTCTTCAGAAAAGGCCTCCCAAGGATGAGTGGGGATCTACGTGCAAGGTACTCTCCCTCCATGTCTAGAATATAGAAGTCCGCAGGGAAAATCAACTCTTTTACTTTAACCAACACATCTTCAATAACTCCCGCTGGCCGGGTCTGGCTCCTATCTGCTAGCTGAATCACAACTCCAGTGGGCTGTAAAGGACCAATACCAAGCATCTGAAAGACTGTCCTGGGCATGACATTAATAGAAGCTCCTAAATCAAGCATGGCATCATGTAGCGTGGTGCTCCCTATCTCACAAGATACAGTGAACATGCCAGGGTCTTCACATTTCTGAGGTATGGCATGGATGAGTGATGAAACATTCTTCCCCATGCTGACCATTTCATTTTCCTTAAGCTTCCTCTTGTTAACACAAAGATCTTTCAAAAATTTTGCATACTTAGGAACCTGTTTAATCATCGTCAGCAAGGGTACATTAATTTCAACTTTACTAAAAAGTTTTACCAGCTCATTGTACTCTTTTGCTTTCTCCTCCTCCACGTGTCTTTTGGTAGGAGTTCTCCCTTGTGGAAAAGGCAAGGGCACTCTAAATTCTTCCTCTTTGGCCGGAGGTGGAGATGCTGAATTCTGCCCTACTGTCCCATGCGATGTGGTGGCTGTCCCTTGCGTCTCGGCACTGATTTCTTCTCCGTTTTCCACCAAATTTGGAGGGTTGTTGAGGAAAGGGTTGGGAACGGGTTAGGGTTGGAATCAGCTGAATTTGAAGTCTTTTCATTGCTGTTTTGAGCTGGAATTGAAGTTGCTGTCCGGTTTCCTGAAAATTCTGCTCTTGGACTCTTTGGAGATGAGGTGACCTTCCCACTCCTCAAATATATAGCACTCACATTTCCTTTAGGATTAGGAATAGTTTGGGAAGGTAGTTGACTTAATCCTTGAGCTTGATTCTGATTAATCCCACTAGCCAATTGACCCATTTGCCTCTCAAGGTTTTGAATATGTTGTTGTTGTTGTTGGAACATCTGTTGAAACATTTCCATCATTTGTTGCTGATCATTTCCTCCATTTGATCCCCCATAGCCTCTTTGGTTAGAATAGCTCCTTGACTGATTTTGAAAGGATGAAGTAGGCTGAAATTGTTAAGCTTGCTGATTTTGTTGAAAACATGGCTGTTGGGGCTGTTGATAGGGCTGATTAAAGTGCTGAGATGCTTGGAAACCTTGCTGGGAGTTGTAGGGATGAAAGTTCTGATTTTGAGGTGGAAAATTAGGTGGCGAGGGCTGAAAACTCTGACCTTGAAACCCTTGGTTGTAGGGCTAAAAATTCTGCTTCAAGGGCTGTGATGGCTGAAAATTTTGTTGATTTGGAGCTTGGAAAGCTGGGAATGATTGAAAGCCTTGCTGCCCTTGATAAGATTGCTGGAATTGAGGTTCAAATGGCTGGAATTGTTGTTGAAATTGTTGGGAATTAGGCTGAAACGGAGGCTGAAAACTTTGGTTTGACGGCTGAAAAGTTTGCTGATTGTTTTGAGTTTGTTGGGGCTGCTGGAAATTCGGTTGAAGCTGCTGTGAGGGTTGATTTTGAGGGTCTTGTTGACAGAAAGCATTCCCATACCTCAAGTTAGGATGATTCCTCCAACCGGGGTTATAAGTAGAGGAATACGGATTGTTTCTTGCTGGAAATTGTCCTCTTACTAATGATGCTACTGTTTCATCATGTTGGAGGGTGGGGCATGAATCTGAGGTGTGCTCTTGGCTAGAGCAAATGCTGCAAACCCTCATGACTTGGTTAATTTGTGGAGTTGCTGAAAGATTGGAATTTTGAATTACGTTATTAACAGACAATTGTTTCATCACTGCTGTGAACTCCACCATTGCATCCTTCATTTCTTTCTGTTCATTTGAAATCATCTGGACTTCATTAACTCCTCTGGTGGTCAAGGCTCTGCTTCCAAATTGTTGGGAATTCTCAGTCATATTAGAAATTAGCTCCCTAGCTTGCATTGGCGTTTTGTTCACTAGGGCCCCTCCAGATGCAGCATCTATCATGACTCTATCCATCTGCAGCAACCCCTTATAAAAGTACTGAATCAATAATTGCTCACTGATCTGATGCTGGGGGCAACTTGAACACAGCTTGTTGAATCTCTCCCAGTAGTCATATAATGTCTCTCCCACCACTTGCTGAATCCCACAGATGCTTTTTCTGATTATAGCTGTCCTGGAGGCTGGGAAATATTTTTCCAAAAATGCTTTCTTCATGGAGATCCAACTAGACGCATGCCCTGTAGGCAGATAATAAAACCAGTCTTTTGCTGCTCCTGTCAGTGTGAAGGGAAAAGCTCTCAGCTTGATGTCTTCTTCAGAAATGCCCTGAGGCTTCATAGTAGAGCATACCACATGAAATTCGTGCAGGTGTCTGTTTGGATCCTCTCCAGATAAACCCTGAAACTTTGACAGCAAATTGATGAGTCCAGATCTTAACTCAAAATTTCCCCCCAGCTCTGGATAAGCTATGCTGGAGTACTGAAATGCAGCGTCAGGTGCTGCGAGCTCCTTCATGGTTCTTTGGTGGTCTGCCATGTCACTGCCTGAGTGAGTAAAAATAGTCTGAATAGGAGGGATATTTGTAGTCTCAGAAAGAATAGCCTGGCTCCTCCTGACTCTGAAAGTCCTCTCAATCTCAGGGTCGAAATCTTCTAAATCACCACCTAAAGACCTGGTCATAAAACAACACAAATCGCAGTAAAAGTGGATAAAAAGATAAAAGAAATAAAATCAAATCAAAAGATATAGCAATAAGCACAAAAGTAAGTCAAGAATGATATGAAATAAGTGCACAAGCAAAAATCAAACAAGTCAACTAGTAAATCTCCGGCAACGGCGCCAAAAATTTGATAGGTCCGATCTATGTGTCACGAATGTGGGCCTCAAATTTAGATGTGAATGAATAACTGGAAACTCTTTTACAATCAAAAGTATGAAAATGTAGCAAAGGGGTCACAGGTCGTATTTTTCTCGGGGCTAGTTGTCGTGTTTGATTCGAACTTGTATTTATGTGTCGTTTGTGTTTTTGGGTTTCAAAAATAATTATGTTTTTGGTTATGAATTTAGAATGGAAGCACAAGAAAAAGAAAGGAAAACTACACAAATGAATTAAGAGGTAGATGGCAAGTAATAGCTCAATCAAAGGAAAATCGAATCAATCCAAAGGGAACACAATGGATATTAAATGCAATTTTATTGCTGAGCAATTGAATGAGTTCAATGATGGCAGGTTTCGGAACAAACAAGTTCAACACAACTCAATGCATACGGAATTTGAAATAAAACAAACAATTCAACTTAACTACAAGTTTAGGCAGCTAACCAATGCAATAAAATTTAGAAATGCTAAATATGCTACCAGTGGACTTCAAACACTTCTATACACCAAAACAAAACTAGTGAAAATCTGATGTAACTCAATGCCTAAACAGCTGGGCACGCAAGAATGAAACCCTTGTGCCAAAAGCTGAAATTTTTGTGCCAACTTGTGTTTGAAACTTGCCAAAACAAGGACTACCAATTCTGGAATGAGACTAATCAGGATAAGCTTTGAAAGTTGAACTAAAGGTAACTGATACGCAAAGATGGAGGAAGGAAATTCAGAAGCAAACGGAGGAGCAACTAAGAAATGGCTAAAGCAGAATTTGCAAGTGCAGAATTTTCAGAATTTCTGATCAGAATCCGAAATAGATTAACTAGTTGTAATGCAAAACAAATTAAACAACTAAGTACATTGCTTGAAACTAGCTTAAGGAGTAATAAACCTAGTGATTTCTGAATTTGGCTAACAAATCAAATGCAAACTGCATGCAAGGAAAAGAAAATTCAGATTCGAAATTGAAAGTGCAAACAAACATGTGCAGAAATTCATCCACAAAACAAATGCAAATTGAATGCAATTAGTAGGAAATCTAAAGCAATGATTCACCAACCGAGGGCCTTTTGAAGTGCTGAAATTCTAAAATGCAGAAACACAAAGTTAAAATGCAGAAACAGATGGAAAATTCAGAAACAACTTGGCACGCTAGCTAGAATTGGCACGCAACTAATTAGGCTACAATTAAACTAGAATTCAAAGCGGTTATCCACTACACATATTCCCTAACTATCAAACTTGAAGAACTACACGCAATAGAAACCAAACACAACTCAAAACTTAAACTAAGGTAGCAGAAATAAGCATCAATAACAGAACACTGCAGGAATTTAAAATTTACAGCTATGAAACTGAAATTAGCTAGCGAAACTACTCCTAAATCCTCCCTAAGCTCAAGAACTTCTTGGTCGTCAATCAAGAGCTGGCTTCGAACCCCTAGGCTCAGCAAATCAGTGGACAATCATTTCTGAAGTTGATTCTGCATCAAATCTGCGCTTGCTGGAAATTACAGTCCGAATCTCTCTATCTCAATTGGTGGAGCTGCGATGATGAATTGGGAAGCTTCTGAGCTCACCTGAGAACCCCTACAAATGGCTCAGAAGCTTGGATGTGGATGCGGATGAGAAGAAAGTGGTCGGACTGAGGAATTGTTGAAACCTCAAACAATCCCTGTTCCGGTGCAAATGGAGCTGAATTCTTCAAGAAACAATCACCAAAGACTCGATTCTTGATCTGGGATGGAAGTTGAGGTGGTCACGCCTTCTTGGAAGCAAAATCTAAAGAAACGATGAAGAACGGTGGAAGAACGGCGAAGAACACTGAAGACGCGACGAGGTCAGCTGCTGGGAAATTTTTCCTTAAGTAATCAAAAATGAACGGCTCAGATTTAGTTGAGAAAATCCAACGGCTGATCTTGCTCTGATTTGATCCAAATTTTTATGATGATGATCTGGGGTCAGGATCTGACCCGTGGTAGCTCGGATCCTCCAGATATGCAATGGATGGTCCAGATCAACTTAGTCTTTGAATGGACGATCTAGAGCCCTCCAAGCTTGATCCAACGGTTGATCTTACTCTGATTTGGATGAAATCTTCATATCATGATCAGAGTGCTTGATCAACCCTAACCCTAGCTCGGATTGCTTCAGATGGTCCCGGATGGTTCAGATCTAGCCGCTTTTGAATCGGACGACCCGAATTAATCGTAAGCTTGATAATTCGATCCGGCTCAAGTTTGACCCAATATGCCCTAGGTCCATGAACCTTTCATGCCTACAAAAATATATCAAAAAATTAGTAGCCAAATAATCCAAAAATATGCATATTTGCAATTTAGTCCAAAATAAGGGTAAGTTCTTAAACCTAGGGCAATTTCACAATTAAGCAATAAAAACATAGGTCAAATATGGATTTAAGCAGCTCAAATAATCAATAAAATAGTATCTATCAAGAACCCCGTTAGCGGGGTCGTCCCCTGAATGTGATGATATAGGGGGCGTAGGGACAAGATAGCCCGTACCCCGGGAGCCGACTGGCGGGTCCGAGTGCTGGGGACCGAGTCGAGTAATGGCCAGTGAGCGTGGGCAGCCACGCGTCCGACTGGTAGAATGGAAGTGCAGGGTATGCCCTGAGTTGGGGGTTTGCCGAGTGGTGCCTGTCTGATTCTATTAGGTATCCAGTCCTCGTGATGACATTGGAGCGTGGATCGCCACGCGTCCGATTGTGGCGCACGACCTAGCTCTAGGTCGGGGAAGGGCCAAGGAGAGTGGGTAACCAAGCGTCCGCCCGGTAGAATGACTGGTGGTTGGCCCGACCGACTCCATTGGTGGTCAGCTAGACACTGCCCCTGGGGGGCTTCTGGGCTCAAGAACCTACCTGGGGATACCGTTGCTGACCTGTCTATTAAACCTTCCTGGCGCCAGGTTGGCTGGTGGGCCCGGCCTATGAACCTACCCGTAGACAAGGCCGGGATCATCTCTGCGCCTAAGAGGTTAGCTCACCTAGCAGCTATAACACTCATCGTCGCAGCACTATAATCCTCATCATTGATTGCCCACTCACTCTGAGCGGGCTGTCAAGAGGTTAAAAGGGATGAATAGCCGATCGACCGAGCTGTTGTCCATTCTTTCCTCTTTTAGCTACTTGGTTCCAACCTATAATCCCTTGCAACTAGGTTCAGCGCCTGTTTAACGCGACCCAATGGGCTTTGACCCATTTCCTTATTGGCCCGCGTTGGGCTTCTCAGCTAAGGCTTCTCTTCTTGGGTCTTCATGTTAACACGGAAATAGGTTTGCCCAACCGTAACTCCTGACTACGTTCTAGCACATGACGTCACCATGCATTGCTTTGGTCTTCTCTTTCTGTTATTACTAAACCCATGGGTAGGACCACATATTTGTTGTGCATGGGTAGGACCACATATTTCTGCATTGCTTTGGTCTCTTGAAATCAAACTATTTAATCCTCAAGGACTGCTATTAGTCAGAAACTGTGCCCGAACATGGGTGTTATTTTGTTGATTACTTGATTCATCTCCTTTCTATACATTGAGACACTTCTAGGCTAATAGACAAAAGATAGGTTTAACTGTAACAAGAAATGAATGAAACTTGTGGCACCTAGTAGGTTATTTTACTCTTTTGTTCCTTAAAATTTTCAGTTCTTACGATTTAGATTATCTTTTTCCATCATATTTAGGTTAATCCCATGATGAGAATTTCACTAACTCTGATATGCTGTTATTTCCTCTTCTAATTGTTTGCTTGCAGATCATGTATTTGCCCTTCTGTTGTTAAAGAACTATTACATAGGTACAGCCTGAGAACTGTCCAGGTTGAATGGTGTTTGCAAAGCTCCAATCATACAATATTTCTCGGAATCCCTGTCTGGATCAATTACTATTAGAAGCTTTGATCAGAATCAAAGATTTATAAACACTAATTTCAACCTATTAGATCAGTTTTCTAGACCAAAGTTTCACACTGCTGCTGCAATGGAATGGCTTTGCTTTCGTTTGGATATGTTGTCGTCACTTATGTTTGCTTTTTCTTTAGTTTTCCTAATCTCCATGTCAAGAGGGGTGATCGATCCTGGTAATTTTATAGCAGACAGTTGAATTCTAGGTTATTCAAGTACATTTGATACTAATATCTACCATTATGGGTTGGCATCCTCTTCCTCAGGCATTTCTAGCCTTGCTGTCACGTATGGACTTAATCTTAATATGCTACTAGGCTGGGTCATATGGAATCTCTGTCAACTTAAAAATTCGATGATATCTGTTGAGCGAATACTGCAGTACATCGCCATTGACAGTGAACCACCTTTGGCAATTGAATCAAATAAACTAAGCTTAAATTGGCCATCCATTGGAGAAATTGAACTTCATAATTTACAGGTAATTCTGATTTGTGGCTTTTTGTCGATTGTTAGAATTATATCATCATCAATAGTATTTTCATATTTTTATTGTTCAGTTTCTTTTTTTGTTCTCCTGATGAAAATATATTTAAATGTATATATTTGTTGATCCTATCCTATTCCATGATTTGATGATTCAGGTTCGCTATAGACAAAACATGTCTTTGGTATTCAGAGGCGTGACTTGTACTTTTCTTGGAGGAATGAAAACTGGGATTGTTGGTAGAACTGGCAGTGGGAAATCTACTCTAATACAAGCGCTCTTCCGCATAATTGATCCAGCCGTCGACCGGATAGTTATTGATGGGATTGACATTTCCACAGTAGGACTTCACGATCTAAGATCAAGATTAAGTATAATTCCACAAGACCCAACGATGTTTGAAGGAACTGTTCGTTGCAACCTAGACCCACTGGAGGAGTACAATGATGAAGAGATATGGAAGGTGAACTCATGGCTAGCTCTCAGTTGTTTATTCAGGCCTGCAAAACTGTTGATCTAATTCAATGCAAATGTTTTAGGTCTTGGATAGCTGTCAGCTCGGGGAGGAAGTGAGGAAGAAAGAACTAAAGCTCGACTCCGAAGGTAAAAAACCTTCATAATTAGATATTGTAGCTTATCATGCTTTTGGCTTAAGACTCCTTCACTATTTGAGTTAAGCCTATATTTGCTGTGAACTCAATCTTTCCAATGATTGAAAATGGAGAAAATTAGAGCGTGGGGCAACGTCAGCTTGTTTGTTTGGGTAGGGTGATCCTGAAAAATATTAAGGTGTTCGTTTTTGATGAAGCAACAGCTTCGGTCGATACTGCTACAGACAGTGGGATCCAGAGAACCCTTCGGCAACAGTTCTCAGAGTCTACTGCGATCACTATTGCGCATAGGATAACATCTGTTCTTGACAGTGATATGGTTCTACTTCTAGATAATAGTCAGTAAGCTAATATTCATGTTCTTCCTTCAAATCAAGTTGCCTCATTCTTCATTTCAGATGCAATTTCTTCTCTTGAACCAGGAGTCAGTGTGGAGCATGACACGCCGACAAAATTGTTGGAAAACAAGCCGTCTTTATTTGCGAAACTCGTTGCAGAGTATACATTGAGATCTTGATCAAGTTTTGATGATCTCACAGCTTGAAAATTAACAGAATAGCAGAATGCCAGAATAGCAGAATTAAACTCATCCATATCTAAAATTAACAGAATAGCAGAATGAACAGAATAGCAGAATGTCAATACTTAGATGCAAACAAGTTGTGAGAATCAAATGAACAGAATAGCAGAATTAAACCCCATCCATATCTAAAATTAACAGAATAGCAGAATGAACAGAATAGTGCCAATACTTGGATGCAAACAAGTTACGAGAATCAAATGAACAAAATAGCAGAATTAAACCCAATCAAAAATCGAAATCATTGTAAGGGGTCTAGATCTAATACGATGGGTTCACAACCATTTTTTCTTATCAGCCTCCTATCAACCTTATTGTAATCATTGTCGTCCAAAGACGGGAACCCGTTTGCATCGGGAAGGGCACCGGCGTCGTGAGGATCGGTAGGGACAGCCGCCGCGAGAAGATCAGCGAGAAGATCGGCAGGAAGATCGACAGGTACGGGATCGGAGGGAAGGGAAGATCGCAGGTACGGGATCGGCAGGGATGGGAAGATCAGCAGGCACGGAAAGATCGCCGGGGGGAGATTGGCGGGAAGATCAAATAACAAGTTCAGAGCAATTACCACGTTGTTGTTGGCCTGACGTGCGTTGATAGCGGCGTCGTACACTACTTCGGCAGCTGTCAATGTGTTTTTAGCGGCGACGGTCGCATTTTGTGCAGCCAGGTTAACCTGTTGAATAAGGAATTGTTGTAAATGTTCTTCTCCTCCTCCGTGACCACGACCGCGGCCGCGGCCTCGTCCTCATCCTCATCCTCCAAGATCCATAAGAGAGAGAGGGTGAGAGAGAGAGAGAATAGAGATGAGTAGGTGAGGGATGGAGATGAGTAGGGGTCTAGATCAAATACGATGGGCTCACAACACTTTTTTCTCGTCAGCGTCATACCAATCTTCTAGATTGTAATCATTATCGTCCAAAGCCGGTGTCACGACCCCAGAGACACATGCTTGCTCAAAAATCGGACAGTATCTCCCCTGTACGGTGAACAAGTTGGGGAAAATATACATAAATCTCACCAATACATATAACTCAGCCACACACGGCTGGCATCAACATAGTAAATAATCACAACCACGCAGTTTAATATCAACAGAAAAGATAACGGGTGGCTCAGCCACCTTAAACATAAAAGAACTACAATCCAAAGAGAACACAAAAGTCTCTGATAACGACAAAACCCGATAATGAATAAAAATACAACTTCAAGTACTGAAAACAAACTACTAAACCAAATATGGAAAAATAACTCAACTCAACACTGGGGACTGGCAACTGGATCCTCTCCTGGCTCCAAGCAAAATATCTACCTGCTACCTGAAACAAAAATGGAAGGTAGCAGTGGTGAGTCCGGGCGGACTCTGCGGGTATATGAGTAGACAATAAGCATGGCATAATAAAGGTATACAAAGTAAAGAACCAACAGGGTACAGTCCATAAGGAATATAGAATCACATAAACATGCATAACATATGTAAAACGACATGGTATAAAATTCGAATAACAACTAAGCATGTATAAAACAACACAACAATAATAAAACCAGGATATACATGCATGTCAATCAAGTGCAACAACCATAACTCATATAAATGGAACAATCACAGGAAAATGCATAAACGAAATACATATACACATAATGCAATGACATGTGTCACCCCTGACGCCAGTCAAGCCGCCAACACATCCCATCTGTGTGACCGAGTGGGTAGGGTTGTGACAACTGTACGCACTCCAACAACAAATACCACAGAATGTGTGGTTGAGTGGACAGGATGCTGGGGAGCCCGCACTCCAGACCCCTACACCTAGGGGAGCTATCAACAGCTACAATATCTCTCGAAAAATAACGGTGAGGGTGTCACTGTTTGGCATAACAGGACAGATGCTCGCACTCTAACAACTACCACGACAATAAGTGGTTGAGTGAATCGAGCAACAATATGACTAACGACGGCTTAACCAAATGTAAGCCAAACAGTCGTTAGTATGCAACGTGCAAGTATGGTGCATGCTATACAATGCACAAACAACCGGAGAAACAACGATGCAATAAAATCCAACAAGTATACGATGCATCAATACAATCAACCAGAAATCGAAAACCAACGATTATGCATCTACACTACTGGGTAGGATATTTCTAATACCAAATAAATCTATCTGGGTTTAATGGACTTCTAAGTACTCGCGTACAAGCGGTACTTTACAAAATAGAAAACCAACAGAGGACTGTACGGATAAGAAATTTTGAATACTCAAAGATCAACGAAGAATAAATATCAACGGCGATGTTAAACAACCAACAACAAAGAATAAGGTCAAGCAACCTATTTAGATATAAAACAGTCATGCTTTTAAGGTAAAATAAACTACTCGAGTACAAAGGAGAAGTACCCGCCTTTATTAGAAGTTCGTAAACGATGAGGACCTTTCACGATCAACCAAACGAGTCCGAATTAAAGTCCTATATTACGGATATAATTTAGCCATGTATATAATTTATTAAATTAGCTAAATTACTATTAAACGTAGCTACGATCAAATCCTTGAATTTAATGACTACTACAAAACTAACGACAATAAAGATATCAGATTAGAAGCTACACCTCTTAATTTATTCATATAATATACTAATCCCATTAGTCCCCTAGAGATGGATCGCTGTCGTCGAAGACGCCTTGTCGACGGACTGGTTTGCCGGAAAAGCGACGTCGTGAGACGCAGCATCGGCTAGGGTTTCCACGCAAAGCAAAGTGCTTGCCTACTTGTTCGCGCGAGGTGAAGAGGAAGGAGAGAGGGCGGTTGTTACATGAAGGAGAAGATGAAGAAGCAAGGGTTGGGGCTGCTACCAACGTCGCTCGCTGCGGAGAAGCGTCGTGCGGCGTGGGGCGTCGGGAGAAAGAAATGGCGGAAGAAGAAAACTGATTTGGAGAGAGGGTTTTAGGGTTTTTAAATAGTTTTGGCCTTTTTGCAAATAAGCCCTCTAATTTCAAAAAATTACAACTAGGTCCCTATATTCCAAAATTTCTATTTAACCCCCTAAAAAATCAGTATTTAACAGTCGAAAACCCGTTTGCATCGGGAAGGGCATCGGCGCCATAAGGATCGACAGGGACAGTCGCGGCGAGAAGATCGACAAGGACGGGATGGGCATGGAAGGGAAGATCGTCGGGGCGGAGCGGGGGGGGGGGATTGGCGGGAAGATCGAATAACAAGTTTAGAGCAATTACCATGTTGTTGCTGGCTTGACGTGCGTTATTAGAGGCGTCGTACGCTGCTTCGGAAGCTGTTAATGTGTTTTCAGCGGCGACGGTCGAGTTTTGTGCGGCTAAGTTAACCTGTTGAATAAAGAATTGATGCAAATGTTCTTCTCCTCCTCCACGGTCACGGCCTCGTCCTCCAAGATCCATAAGAGAGAGAGGGGTGAGAGAGAGAGTGAGCGCGAGAATAGAGATGAGTAGGTGAGGGATGGGGATGAGTAGGGGTCTAGATCGAATACGATGGGCTCACAAGTATTTTTCTTATCAGCGTCCTACCAACCTTCTAGATTGTAATCATTGTCGTCCAAAGCCGAAAACCCGTTTGCATCGGGAAGGGCACCGGCACCGTGAGGATCGGAAGGGACAACCACCACGAGAAAATCGGCGGGAAGATTGGCAGGAGGATCGACAGGTACGAGAACGACAGGGAAGGGAAGATCGGTAGGTACAGGATCGGCAGGGAAGAGAAGATCGACAGACACGGGAACATCGCCGGGGGGAAGATTGGCGGGAAGATCAAATAACAAGTTCAGAGCAATTACCACGTTGTTGTTGGCCTGACGTGCGTTGATAGCGGGGTTGTACGCTGCTTCGGCAGTCGTCAATGCGTTTTAGCGACGACGGTAGCGTTTTGTGCGGCCAGGTTAACCTGTTGAATAAGGAATTGTTGCAAATGTTCTTCTCCTCCTCCGCGGCCTCGGCCTCGGCCTCGTCCTCATCCTCCAAGATCAATAAGAGAGAGAGTGAGCGCGAGAATAGAGATGAGTAGGTGAGAGAAGGAGATGAGTAGGGGTCTAGATCGAATACTATGGGTTCACAACTATTTTTTCTCATCAGCGTCCTACCATCCTTCTAGATTGTAATCATTGTCATCCAAAGTCTGAAACCCATTTGCATCGAGAAGGGCTCCGACGTCATAAGGATCGGCAGGGACAACCGTCGCGAGAAGATCGGTGGGAAGACCAGCAGGAAGATTGACAGGTACGAGTAGGCAGGTAAGGGAAAATCGACAGGTACGGGATCGACAGACACGGGAATATCGCCGGGAGAAGGTGTTAGTAATATGAGAGAAGTGTCCTAAGGCAATCGCCTTATGATTGTAATCATTTATTCTAATAAATGAATATTCACTATTTGAGTATACATGTTTATGTATTTGATTGAGATCTTAAACTCATTTACTGAATGTCCGCAATACAATACACAGCATGAGAGAATTTGTGATGAATTCACAACTAGTGATTATCTCTACATGTGCAATTGTGAAGTATTGAAATTGTCCCTAGTCGATGAATTGATAAATACAGACATTATCAATTCTGTTGAGACTAGCATGGGTTATTCTCTAATCAGCTGATTCTCACTGGCTGGTGACATTGAGATGTCCGGAGATATACATGGATACTAGTTAAGGGAACTAGTTCATTAGAGTGACTGGCTGTAAAACTTCATATGGTAGTCTACATATAGATATGTCAGTGAAGTTCTTACTACAGCTTAAGTGCGATGTTCCTTAGACTAGCGGTGTTCAAGTCATCTTGGTCACGAAGACTTATACTTTGACATCTTAAGCAAGCATCTCCAAGGAGGTGTGGACCCAGGATGATTGGGTATAAGCCGAAGTGCCCGAAGATGTTTGAACAGCCTACAAAGGATTCACCACTCCTTGTGAGGAGATGTATACCCGAGGCCTATCGTCGGATTGTTACTCAAAGCCTCTGGACAGAACATGACAAGTTCAGAGTATGAATCTCTTAAATACATGAGAGCAATTAGAATCCGTAGGATGAAAAAACGTTACTTGGGCTAGGTGTGACGTAGTCAGCCTAGTGGGGACTGACACACATAGACCATGTCCTGAACCAAGTGGGTATAAGATGGTGAAGGGAATGGGGCACGATTCATTATAGCTGCTGAAGGGTTTCAGAATTGTTTCTGAGGTCAACCGTTGATCTTTCGATTAATTGGGGATCATGATGTACAACTAGGTGCCACTCATGATCGTTCTATAATTAATTGATTAATTATAGACGCCAACATAAATTGAAAGCCTATTTAGTCACACGCACTACGAGTAATCCGAGAGATTTAAAACGAGTTGAAAATTAGATTTTTCCAATCAAGAGAGATTAAGTTTGGTTGAGCCAAACGATAAGTCGAATCTGAATTTTTCAGAGACGCATCGGAAGCATAAAATGGCTAAGTCTTTTGAAGACTTAATAGATGAATTAAATAAGTTTAATTCATTGGGGCATGGCTTGGATGGGCTGGCCAAAGAGGGCCTCCACCCTCTTTTCTTGGCCGACCACAACAAAGGGAGTGAACCAAGGTTTTGGTTCAATTTATAAAATAAACCAAGTGTGGTTTGTTTTATAAATTATGGATGATATAAATTTCTTTTTATAATAAACCAAGGTTTGATTTATTTTTTCATGGAAATTAAAATGAACCATGGGTTGGTTTATTTTATAAAATCAATCATGGATTGATTTACCATGATAAGGAAATTTATTCCATAAAAGAGAAGAGACTTGATTGATTTTTATCATGAATTAAAATATGATTTTAACGATGATATAAAATCAAACTTGGCATGATGGAATAAGTTATTCGAGAGGCCACTATATAAAGGACCCAAGGCAAGGCTTGGATAATAATCGAAGTGATGAAGGCATAGGCTCTCTCTCTCTCTTTCTCTCCTTCTCTTCTCCCCTTCTTGTCGGTCGCCAACCACCCCAAAGAAGGAGCACCTTCCGGCCATCCTTTTGTGGTTAGTCTTCCGACTACTCTCTTGGGTTTTCTCGTCGCGTTCTCGGAGAATCTAGTAGTTCTCGAGAATACGAAACTCGTGGCTTTGCGAAGTCATCCCGAAGATACTCGGCGTGGACGCGAATAGAGGCGGAGCTTCCAAGGGACGCTTACGGTTGGATCTTGTCCCTTCCTTCGAGTTACGCGAGGTAATATGTAAATTAGTTTACGTTTCTACAAAATTTTAAATATATGATCATGACTACACAAGATAAAATTGCATGCTTAGATGTGTGGTTAAATAATTTGAGAAATTATTTATGCTAAACCTTTCGCTGCACGTAATTAATTTTAAAATTACGAACCCGCATCCATGTCAACATGCACCCAGACCCAACAGTGGTATCAGAGCTAGGTTTGTGTTTGACATAATCATATAATTATTTTGCGAAAAACTTTGTCATGATCTCAATTTTGAAAAATTTTCCAATTATAGAAACTTTCCAATTATGGTAAATTTTCAATTTAGGGATTTCAAAGTTTGGAAATCCTCATGAAATTTTGCAAACTTTTGAAATATCTCTGTTTCTGAAATTTTATGATAATTGTGAAAACTTTCCATTTTTGGAAATTTCCTATTTTGGAAATTTTTCAATTTTGGAAATTCGTAAGTTTTCTTTGTACCAGAAACTTACAATTATTCTGAAAACCTTTTATTTTTGGAAACTTTTCATTTATGGAAAGCTCACAATTTTAGGCACTTTCTTTCAAGAAAGTCTAGACAAATTATGGAAATATTAATTGGCATTTAAATTCATAATTGGAAATTAAATTATTTACAAAATTCTTTATTTTGGATTGAGCCTCGGGGAGCCGTCCAATTTAAAGTTAGTTGTTATAATTAAATTTCCTAAATTGAATTTAAGCTGTTAAATGTTTAATTTGGATTGAGCCTCGGGGAGCCGTCCAAATTATATTATCAATAAATTCTTATTTTGGATTGAGCCTCGGGGAGCCGTCCAAATTAATTTATTGATATTAATTTTCCATAAATAAAATATGTGATCAAATCTTGGAAATTTTTGAGGTGATTCTCAAACAATAATTTCCTTATTTAATTTATGAGGTGATGCTCTTACATATTATTATCTCCAAAATTAATTAGGAAAATTATTTTCTATAGAGTATATTTCCTTAAATAAGATTTTCATAAAAATAATATGTGGTTGAATTAAGGGAATCTGTCTCTTAATTTAATAAGATTTGATTTAGAGAAATCAAAGTCTTAAACATATTAATTCCGAAATTGATTATGATAATTTAGGAAATTGTTTCCCAAAACAATTCCTTGAATAAAATATGAAATTAGAATTAGGAAATCAGGTTCCTAATTCAATTAATGAGACTCGATAAATTAAGTCACATACATACTTTATTAAGGAAATCGTTAGAACATGACATAATTATATGTCATGAATGTGCATAAAAGAAAAGGATGAGACCCAAAACCCCTTACAAAATATTAAGGCCAACACCTTCCATTAATATGGTTAGAACCGGAGCTTTGTTTCTCGTTTGGGTTGATGGACACATCCATGCCCGGCTTGAACCTCAACATGTTCAAACCATGGAATTAGTTTATGATTAATATAGTTGGAGTCAGAGGTCAATCCTTAGTTTTGGTTGTTGGACACATCCAAGCCTGACTAAACGGTTGAATGAGCTCCAACCATATTAAAACTATTTCTTAATTAATGGGTCAGCCTTAAGCTTGGAGCATCGATTTGTTGTGCCACAGCCAAGGTCGATGTAAAGAGAGGTGCAGTTGGGTGCTATGTATATTGTTGCATACTTGTTAATGAGTTAACAACCCAATGATTTATGCAAACATTCAATTAGTTGATATCATAATGTGATAGTTACATATGTATAATATGTAATCGGTATAATTACCTACCTTCATAGCTAAGAATAACTTGATGGAATCTAGCCATGGTTGTTCTTATCTATGGTTGGATATCAACCTATTTGGAGATGTTCCTACGATCTCCCGAATTGATAAAAAGGGTTATTCAATTCGAAAAATAAATATGATTTAATTAATGTATATTGATGGATTCTTTATCATTCTTATCACATAAGCTCAATTTGTATTTCTAGGATAATCACCTGATCATGTCTTTTCTGAATTTACGTTCCATTTTGGACACCAATAAGCTGACTGGGCCAAACTTCATGGACTGGCTTTGAAACCTGAGGATAGTCCTCAAGGCAGAAAAGCTTGCTTATGTCCTTGAAGAACAACTTCCCAACCATCCTGTTGAAGATGCAACTCCAGACCAGTTAGTGGCCTATCAGAAACATGTGGTCAATTCTGAACTTGCGAGTTGCATCAAGCTGGCCGCTATGGTACCTGAGCTACAAAAGCAGCATGAGCATATGGATGCTCATACCATCGCCTTCCATCTTCATGAGCTGTTTGACGAGCAGGCGAGATCCGAAAGGTTTGAGGTCTCCAAACTCCTCTTCACCTCTAAGATTGAAAAGGCACCAAAAGGTACTTGCCATCACTGCGGCAAGGAGAGCCACTGGCGAAGAAACTGCAAGGTTTATCTTGAGTCCTTGAAGAAGAAGGCATCCGATGCCCCATCCTCTTCAGGTATCTTCGTTATTGAATGTCACTCTATTTCCTCGTACACCTGGATACTTGATACTGGGTGTAGCTCACATATATGTAATGACATACAGGGGCTATGGAATAGAAGAAGACTCGTCAAGGGAGAAGCAAATTTGCGAGTTGGAAATGGAGCAAAGATTGCTGCTGTTTCCATCGAAACATATTTGCTAAAGCTCCCTACTGGACTTGTCTTAGAATTGGATAATTGTTATTTTGTTCCTTCGTTAATAAAGAACATTGTATCTATTTCATGCTTGAATGAAAAGGGTTATCATTTAACTTTTAGTAACAATTGTTGTTACATAACTTTAAATGGTGTTCTTTATGGGACCGGAACTTTATGCAATGGTAACTACACGTTAGATTTATTCGGTGACGTTTTCAATATCGAAGTTAGCAACAAACGTGCTCGAATAGATAATCAAATAGACTCTTATACGTGGCATTGTCGTCTTGGCCATGTAAGTAAGAAACGCATGACCAAATTACACCGATGTGGAATTTTGGAATCATTTGAACCCGGTTCATTTGATACATGTGAATCATGCTTAAAAGGCAAGATGACCAAATTACCCTTTTCCGGAAAAGGTAAACTAGTGGGAGAATTGCTTGGTCTAATACATACTGATATATGTGGACCAATGTCAACTCTTGCACAAGGAGGTTATAGCTACTTCATTACCTTTATCGATGATCACTCACAATTTGGGTATGTGTTCTTAATGAAACACAAATCTGAAGCTTTTGAGAAATTCAAAGAGTTCAGAAGTGAAGTAGAAAAATAGCTTGGCAAAAGCTTTTCAAGAAGAAACCCGACATGGATGGTAATGTTGTTACCTTTAAGGCTAGATTAGTGGCAAAAGGATATCGTCAGAAACAAGGAATTGATTATGACGAAACCTATTCGCCAGTAGCTATGCTTAAATCCATTCGGATGCTCCTGGCCATAGCAACTCATTATGATTATGAGATATGACAAATGGATGTGAAAACAGCTTTCCTTAATGGAAACTTGCTCGATGATGTATACATGATACAACCTGAAGGTTTCACATCGGTTAATAAAACCAAAGTATGCAAGCTTCGACAATCCATATATGGACTAAAGCAAGCATCCAAGAGGTGGAACATCCATTTTGATGAGACAATCAAAGAGTTTGATTTCTCACAAAATCCTGATGAACCTTGTGTGTATAAGAAGGTTAGTGGGAGTGCAGTCGTATTCCTAGTGTTATATGTCGATAGCATATTACTTATAGGAAACGATATATCAATCTTACAGTCAGTTAAAATTTGGTTGTCCAAAACTTTCTCCATGAAAGACCTGGGAGAAGCAACCTATATCTTTGGGATTAAAATCTATAGAGATAGATCAAAACGGTTGCTTGGTCTTTCGCAGTCTACATATATAGACCGAGTGCTAGAAAGGTTTAGCATGTCAGAATCCAAGAAAGGTTACCTTCCCATCAGGTATGGGATCAACCTTTCGAAGTCTATGTGTCCGCGCACAGAAGACGAGAGGATTTGCATGAATAAGATTCCTTATGCATCCGCGATAGGATCTATGATGTATGCTATGTTATGTACTAGGCCTGATGTATCGTATGCTCTGAGCGTCACAAGTAGATACCAGTCTAATCCAGGAATGGATCATTGGGCGGCTGTCAAGATAATCTTCAAGTACTTAAGAAGCACTAAGGATGTGTTCCTAATATATGGAGAAGGTGATATGGTAATACGTGGGTATACAGATGTCAGTTTCCAAACAGATAAGGATGACTCCAAATCTCAGTCCGGATACGTATTTATTTTGAATAGAGGCGCAATAAGTTGGAAGAGTTTCAAGCAAGACACCGTAGCGGATTCTACCACGGAAGCGGAATATATTGCAGCTTCGGAAGCAGCAAAGGAAACAGTTTGGATCAAGAAGTTTATCTCAGAACTTGGTGTGGTTCCAACCGTTGATGAAGCAATACCGGTTTATTGCGATAACAATGGAGCTATTGCACAAGCAAAGGAACCAAGGTCTCATCAGCGATCCAAACATGTGCTTCGCCGCTATCATCTGATCAGAGAGATTATAACTAGGAATGATATACAAATTGAGAAAATTGCCACTGAAAGGAATTTAGCGGATCCTTTAACTAAGGTCTTGCCTCAAAGTAAGTTTGAGGGTCATGTTAGAGCCTGTGGTATTGGGTACCGTGGCGATTGGCATTAGGCCAAGTGGGAGTTTGTTAGTAATATGAGAGAAGTGTCCTAAGGCAATCGTCTTATGATTGTAATCATTTATTCTAATAAATGAGTATTCACTATTTGAGTATACAAGTTTGTGTATTTGATTAAGATCTTAAACTCATTTACTGAATGCCCACAATACAATTCACAGCATGAGAGAATTTGTGATAAATTCACAACTAGTGATTATCTCTACATGTGCAATTGTGAAGTATTGAAATTGCCCCTAGTCGATGAATTGATAAATACGGACACTATCAATTCTGTTGAGACTAGCATGGGTTATTCTCTAGTCAGCTGATTCTCACTGGCTAGTGACATTGAGATGTCGGGAGGTGTGGACCCAGGATGATTGGGTATAAGCCGAAGTGCCTGAAGATGTTTGAACAACTTACAAAGGATTCACCACTCCTTGTGAGGAGATGTATACCTGAGGCCTATCGTCGGATTGTTACTCGAAGCCTCTGGCCAGAGCATGACATGTTCAGAGTATGAATCTCTTAAATACATGAGAGTAATTAGAATCCGTAGGACGAAAAAACGTTACTTGGGCTAGGTGTGACGTAGTCAGCCTAGTGGGGACTGACACACATAGGTCATGTCCTGAACCAAGTGGGTATAAGATGGTGAAGGGAATGGGGCACGATTCATTATAGCTGTTGAAGGATTTCAGAATTGTTTCTGAGGTCAACCATTGATCTTTCGATTAATTGGGGATCATGATGTACTACTAGGTGTCACTCATGATCGTTCTATAATTAATTGATTAATTATAGACGCCAACATAAATCGAAAGCCTATTTAGTCACACGCACTACGAGTAATCCGAGGGATTTAAAACGAGTTGAAAATTGGATTTTCCAATCAAGAGAGATTAAGTTTGGTTGAGCCAAACGATAAGTCGAATCTGAATTTTTCAGAGACGCATCGGAAGCATAAAATGGCTAAGTCTTTTGAAGACTTAATAGATGAATTAAATAAGTTTAATTCATTGGGGCGTGGCTTAGATGGGCCGGCCAAAGAGGGCCTCCGCCCTCTTTACTTGGCCGGCCACAACAAAGGGAGTAAACCAAGGTTTTGGTTCAATTTATAAAATAAATCAAGTGTGGTTTGTTTTATAAAATTATGGATGATATAAATTTCTTTTTATAATAAACCAAGGTTTGGTTTATTTCTTCATGGAAATTAAAATGAACCATGGGTTGGTTTATTTTATAAAATCAATCATGGATTGATTTACCATGATAAGGAAATTTATTCCATAAAAGAGAAGAGACTTGATTGATTTTTATCATGAATTAAAATATAATTTTAATCATGATATAAAATCAAACTTGGCATGATGGAATAAGTTATTCCATATTTGAGAGGCTTGATGGTTGAGAGGCCACTAAATAAAGGACCCAAGGCAGGGCTTGGATAACATGGAAATTAAAATGAACCATGGGTTGGTTTATTTTATAAAATCAATCATGGATTGATTTACCATGATAAGGAAATTTATTCCATAAAAGAGAAGAGACTTGATTGATTTTTATCATGAATTAAAATATGATTTTAATCATGATATAAAATCAAACTTGGCATGATGGAATAAGTTATTCCATATTTGAGAGGCTTGATGGTTGAGAGGCCACTATATAAAGGACCCAAGGCAGGGCTTGGATAATAATCGAAGTGATGAAGGCATAGGCTCTCTCCCTCTCTTTCTCTCCTTCTCTTCTCCCCTTCTTGCCGTGCGCCAACCACCCCAAAGAAGGAGCACCTTCCAGCCATCCTTTTGTGGTTAGTCTTCCGACTACTCTCTTGGTTTTTCTCGTCGCATTCTCGGAGAATCTAGTAGTTCTCGAGAACACGAAACTCGTGGCTTTGCGAAGTCATCCCGAAGATACTCGGCGTGGACGCGAATAGAGGCGGAGCTTCCAAGGGACGCTTACGGTTGGATCTCATCCCTTCCTTCGAGTTACGCGAGGTAATATGTAAATTAGTTTACATTTTTGCAAAATTTTAAATATATGATCATGTCTACACAAGATAAAATTGCATTCTTAGATGTGTGGTTAAATAATTTGAGAAATTATTTATACTAAACCTTCCGCTGCACGTACTTAATTTTAAAATTACGAACCCGCATCCATGTCAGCATGCACCCGGACCCAACAGAAGGTTGGCGGGAAGATCGAATAACATGTTCAGAGCAATTACCACGTTGTTACTGGCCTGATGTGCGTTGATAGCGGCGTCGTACGCTGCTTCAGCAGCCGTCAATGCATTTTCAGCAGCGACGGTCCCGTTTTGTGCGGCTAGGTTAACCTGTTGACTAAGGAATTGTTGCAAATGTTCTTCTCCTCCTACGCGGTCGCGGCCTCATCGTCATCCTCCAAGATCCATAAGAGAGAGAGGGTGAGAGAGAGATTGTGAGCGCGAGAATAGAGATGAGTAGGTGATGAATGGAGATAATTAGGGGTCTAGATCGAATACGATGGGCTCACAACTATTTTTTCTCATCAGCGTCCTACCAACCTTCTAGATTTTAATCATTGTTGTCCAAAGTCGGAAACCCATTTGCATCGGGAAGGGCACCAACGCCGTGAGGATCGACAGCGACAGCCGTCGCGAGATGATTGGCGAGAAGATCGGCAAGAACATCGACAGGTACGAGATCGGCGGGAAGGGAAGATCGGCAGGTACGGGATAGGCAGGCACGGGAAGATCGTCGGGGGGAAGATTGGCGGGAAGATATAATAACAAGTTTAGAGCAATTACCAGATTGTTGATTGCCTAACCTGCGTTGATAGCGGCGTCGTTGATGACCACGCGTGTCATACCGCGAGTATCAAATACAATTTAAGTATCGAACTCCTCTAAACTCATGTAGCATAAAGTAACTCGAGCCGTCTCCCAATTAATGTAGTTGGTACATGATAATTCTCAGGATCGTATATTATTGCTTTTGGATTTTGGATATGAAACTGGGTTTAGAATTGAACGTTATGACTACGAAAAGAAATAGCAAGCAGGTATGAAAACTAGTTCTAATTAAGGAAAGACAATGCAGATAAGGATAGCTAATTTGACCAAACTACAATTACAGAGAAGGAAAAGACAACGTGAAAGAAGCATTCAAGAAATAGGGCATAAATGAAACCTAGACATGGAGCAAAACCTATAGCATGAAAGAAATCTAATCTGACCTAACTTAATTGCATTTAAACGAAGACATGAAACTTAAAGCAATAGGAAGAGAAACACAGAACAAAAATTAAATAACTAAGAAACATCGCAATTGAAAATTACAGATCTAATAGGCATTTAATCAAACACAAGTTGAGCATGTTCTAAATGGCTTCAAAAACGTGCAATTTGAATTGGGGAAGTTCTATCCAATACAAACGTTTAACAAACAATCTATCACAACCATTCAAACACAATTAAGATCAATCAACAAGCAACAATTAAAGGAAGAACTTCTGGAAATTGGATGGACTGCTGGAATTTGAATTACTGTGAAGGAATTGTTCTGCTGCTGGATGCTGATGAACTACGGGAATTGAAGTGCTGTGGAGAATTGCTGCCGGCTGCTGGACAGGAATTGCTGAAGAAGGCTGGCTACTAGATCTGATGTGAAGCTGCTGTGAAGAAGATCTACTGGAAATAAATCTGATGGAATTGGAAAACGACTGCTGGTAAGAAACTGCTGGATTGAAAATGTGAAGAAGCTGTGAAGGAAGAAACTGCTGAAGGAAAAACTGCGATGCTGGAAATATACTGGAAATGCTGTGAAGATGAATTGCTGCGAAGGAACCCTATTTGAGCAGTGAAGATGAAGCTGCGTTCGGCTAGGGTTCGGAACCCCTGGACCCTAGCTTGTGGTCGGCGGCTATGAAGTGGATAATCCCCCTTTCGCCTCTCTCTGCTCCCGAGCAACCGCATCGAGCGTGAGATGGCGAGGAGAGGGAATGGAGCTCCGGCCGGCGGCGATGAAGATGAAGGCGATCACCGGTGGAAGTGGATGGATTTGAGACGGGAACCCCTCGTCTGCCTCTGCTCTGCGCGATTCTCCCCTTTTGTTTGTTTGATCCGGCTTCAGACCTAGCTTTGGGTTCAGTCAGCCAAGCCAGCTTCAGTGGTTCAACCCAGCTTGGGTTCAGTTCAGTGGTTCTGTCAGCCCAGACTTTGGTTCAACTCTGGGTTCAGTCAAGTCTCAGGTTCGGTTCAGTCAAGCCCAGCACTTGGTTCAGCCAAACAGCTCAGCCAAGCCAGCTTCAATTGGTTCATCCAACCCAGCTCTTGGGTTCTATCAGCCAAGCCATATAATGATGGAAGCAACGGACGGCTGAGATCAATTTGGCTTCATCCAACGGTCGGATCTCTTCATATCTGAACCAAACTCCACAGATCCCAATCAATGGTCCTGATCTACCTGTCCCCAGCTCGGATTAACCATATCAGAGGCGGATGGTCTAGATCTTCCCTTTTCTTGAATGGATGGTCTAGAACATCTTGAGCTTGATCCAACGGTCAGATCGCTTCTGATTTGATTGAAATTTTCAGATCTTGATCTATGGCCATGATTAAGTTTATCTTGAACTCAGATTGACCAGAAGTTGACCGATGGCTCAAATCTAGCCGTTCTCTGGAATGGACGGCTCCTAATAATCTGATGCTTGATCCCTTTGATCTGGATCCAATGCTGACTCAAGTCTGACCCGATTTAATCTAGGTCCATGTTCATTTGAAGCCTACAAAATGTTATTCAAATTAAATGCCAAAAATATCCCAAATATATAAAGATTTGAATTAAAACTAAAATTGGGGAATACATGAACCCTAATACAATTGCAAACTTAAGCATATAAAATGTGGATCAAACATGGATTTTAGAGCCTAAAATAATCAACAAAATGATGATTATCAGTCGTATGCTGCTTCGACAGCCGTCAATGCGTCTTCAGCGGGGACGGTCGCGTTTTGTGCGGCCAGGTTAACCTGTTGAATAAGAAATTATTCCAAATGTTCTTCTCCTCCTTCGCGATCGCGGCCTCGTCCTCATCCTCCAAGATACATAAGAGAGAGAGAGAGTGTGAGCGCGAGAATAGAGGTGAGTAGGTGAGGAATAGAGATGAGTAGGGGTCTAGATCGAATACGATAGGCTCACAAATATTTTTTCTCATTAGCGTCCTACCAACCTTCTAGATTGTAATCATTGTCGTCCAACACCGGAAACCAGTTTGTATCGGGAAGGGCACCGGCGCCGTGAGGATCGGCAGGGACAGCACCGCGAGAAGATCAGCGAGAAGATCGACAGGTACGGGATCGTCAGGGAAGGAAAGATCGGCAGGCACGGGAAGATCATCATGGGGAAGATTGGCGGGAAGATCGAATAACAAGTTTAGAGCAATTACCATGCTGTTGCTGGCCCGACGTGCGTTGATAGAAGCGTCGTACACTGCTTCGGCAACCGTCAATGCGTTTTCAACGGCGAAGATGGCGTTTTGTGCGGCTAGGTTAACTTGTTGAATAAGGAATTGTTACAAATGTTCGTCTCCTCCTCTGCGGTCGTGGCCTCATCCTCGTCCTCCAAGATCTATAAGAGAGAGAGGGTGAGAGAGAGAGTGAGCGTGAGAATAGAGATGAGTAGGTGAGGGATGGGGATGAGTAGGGGTCTAGATCGAATACGATGGGCTCACAACTATTTTTTCTCATCAGCGTCCTACCAACCTTCTAGATTGTAATCCTTGTCATCCAAAGCCGGAAAACCGTTTGCATTGGGAAGGGCACCGACGCCTTGAGGATCAGAAGGGACAGCCACAGCTAGAAAATCGGCGGGAAGATCGATAGGTATGGGAACAGCAGGGAAAGGAAGATTGGCAGGTACAGGATCGACAAGTAAGAGAAGATCAATAGGCACGGGAACATCGTCGGGGGGAAGATTGGCGGGAAGATCGAATAACAAGTTCAGAGCAATAACCATGTTGTTGTTGGCCTAACGTGCATTGATAGCGGCGTCGTACGCTGCTTCGGTAGCCATCAATGCGTTTTCAGCGGCGACGGTCGCGTTTTTAGAGGCCAGGTTAACCTGTTGAATAAGGAATTGTTGCAAATGTTCTTCTCCTCCTCCGTGGACGCGACCTCGTCCTCACCCTCCAATATCCATAAGAGAGAGAGAGAGTGAGCGCTAGAATAGATATGAGTAGGTGAGGGATGGAGATGAGTAGGGGTCTAAATCGAATACGATGTGCTCACAATTATTTTTTTCTCATCAACGTCCTACCAACCTTCTAGATTGTAATCATTGTGGCCCAAAGCTAGAAACCTGTTTGGATCGGTAAAGGCACTGGTGCCATGAGGATCGGCAGAGACAGCCGCCGCGAGAAGATCGGCGTGAAGATCGGTAGGAAGATCGACATGTACGGGATCGGTAGGGAAGGGAAGATCAGTAGGTACGGGATCGACAGTAAAAGGAAGATCGGCAGGCACGGGAAGATTGCCAGGGGAAGATTGGCGTGAATATCGAATAACAAGTTCAGAGCAATTACCACGTTGTTGCTGGCCTGGCATGCGTTGATAGCGGCGTCGTACACTGCTTCGGCAGCCGACAATGCGTTTTCAGCGGCGACTATCGTGTTTTGTGCGGCCAGGTTAACCTGTTGAATAAGGAATTATTGCAAATATTCTTCTCCTCCTCCGCGACTGCGACCGCAACCACATCCTCGTCCTCCAAGATCCATAAGAGAGAGAGGGTGAGAGAGAGAGAGAGAGAAAGCGAGAATAGAGATGAGTAGGCGAGTGATGGAGATGAGTAGGGGTTTAGATCGAATACGATGGGCTCACAACTATTTTTTCTCATCAGCGTCCTACCAACCTTCTAGATTATAATCATTGTCGTCCAAAGCCGGAAACCCGTTTGCATCGGGAAGGGCACCGGTGCCATTAGGATCGGCAGGGGCAGCCGCCGGGAGAAGATCGGCAGGGTCAGTCGCCGCGAGAAGATCGACAGGTACGGGATCGGCAGGGAAGGGAAGATCGGCAGGCATGGGAAGATCGTCGGGTGAAGATTAACGGGAAGATCGAATAACATGCTCAGAGCAAATTACCACGTTGTTGCTGGCTTAACGTGCGTTGATTGCGGCGTCGTACGCTGCTTCGACAGCCGTCAATGGGTTTTCAACGGCGACGGCCGCATTTTGTGCGGCCAGGTTAACCTATTGAAAAAGGAATTGTTGCAAATGTTCTTCTCCTCCTCCGCGGCCATGGTTGCGGCGTCGTCCTCGCCCTCGTCCTCGTCCTCGTCCTCCAAGATCCATAAGAGAGAGAGGGTGAGAGAGAGTGTGAGCGTGAGAATAGAGATGACTAGGTGAGGGATGGAGTTGAGTAGGATTTAGTTATATGGGAAGGAAGGCGAGTAACACTCGCGTGTGTAGGAGAGGGAGAAAGGTAGGCAAAAAAAACAGAAACTTTTGAATAAAAATAGAATATTAACCTATAATTCAAAAAAAAAATTGTTGTGTTAACCTGATAATTAATATATATAGAGAATAATTAATATATAAAATTACCTAGATTCCTTTAATAAATTCTTAATAATCTCATAGTTTTTTCTTTTTTTATTTAATATAAAAATAAAGAAAATATTAATTTGTATATAATAATTATATAAATTAATTATTAGTTGTATTTAATTAATTATTGATTTATATAATATATATTTATATAATTATGGTTATAAATATTTTATATAGAAGATCGGCGGGAAGATCCACAGGTACGGGATCGGTAGGGAAGGGAAGATCGGCGGTACGGGATCGGCAGGGAAGAGAAGATCGGTAGGCATAGGAAGATCGCCGGGGGGAAGATTGGCGGGAAGATCGAATAACGAGTTCAGAGCAATTACCATATTGTTGTTGGCCTGACGGGGGTTGATAGCGGCGTCGTACGCTGCTTCAGCTGCTGTCAATGCGTTTTCAGTGGCGACGGCCGTATTTAATTTGTGTGGGTAGGTTAACCTGTTGAATAAGGAATTGTTGTAAATGTTTTTCTCTTGCCGCGGCCTCGTACTCGTCCTCCAAGATCCATAAGAGAGAGAGTGAGCACGAGAATAGAGATGAGTAGGTGAGGGATGGAGATGAGTAGGATTTAGTTATAGGGGAGGAAGGAGAGTCGCACTCGCGTGTGTGAGAGGGAGAAGGGGAGGCCAAAAAAATCAAAAACTTTTGAATAAAAATGGACTATTAACCTATAATTCAAAATAAAATTATTGTGTTAACCGATAATTAATATATATAGAGAATAATTAATATATAAATTTCCTAGATTCCTTTAATACGTTCGTCATAATCTCATAGTTTTTTTCATTTATTTATTTAATATAAAAAAATAACGAAAATATTAATTTATATATAATAATTATATAAATTAATTATTAGTTCTATTTAATTAATTATTGATTTATATAATATATATTTATATAATTCAAGTTATAATTATTCTATATAGAAGATCGGCGGGAAGATCGTGTTGATGCAGTCTAGCCCGAGTGTTGTTTTGATGTTTGACAATGATTTAAGTTTGTTTGATTGAATTCGGAGTAAGTCCAAGTGGATCGGGAGATCGCACGCTGGCATGGAAAAATCCTTGCTTGGAGGGTTAGGTGAGAAATCCTAACTTGGAGGGTTAGATTGTAGCTCGGAGGGCTAGGTTGAAGTCCCGGTGAGTGAAGCTGGGCATGGAGACTTAGGTCAGAGAGGGCTAGGTAGCTCGTTCTCTGGACCGAGATGAGTCAGAGAGGGCTAGGTAGCTCGTTCTCTGGACTGAGCACGAGTCAGAGAAGGCTGGGAGTGCATTCTCTTGACTTGGAATGGATTTGACGTTGCCTGGATCGGTTTGGTGACAGATCAGGGAAATTGACACGAAATTCCCTCCTGGATCGGTCTGGTGACCTATCCAGCGATGTCTGATCAGTCCGGTGACCGATCAGGGTAACAACAAAAAGTCTGGTTGGCTTCTGTTCAACTCCTGATCGGTCTGGTGACCGATCAGGGAGAGATCAGAATGCCTCTGATCGTCTCCTGATCGATCTGGTGACCGATCAGGGAGAGATCAGAAGGGTTGTGTGAGGCTTCTGATCGTCTCTTGATCGTTCTGGTGACCGATCTGGAACACTGCTCAGATCGTTCTGGTGAACGATCAAGTATCGCGAACTCCGCATTATAACCGATCAGGCTGGAGCCTGATCGGTCAGAGAGCTTCCTGATCGTTCTGCTGACCGATCAGGCCTGTGTGGCTGCAGAAGCTGGGAGTCCCAGTAAAGCTGTGGATAGGTCCGGTGACCGATCCACGACCCCTGGATCGGTCTGGTGACCGATCAGGGTTCACACTGATCACTGTCAGACGTTCTGATTGCGTTTGTTTTCTCTACGTTTTCCCTGATACACTGCTGATTTCTTTGTGATATGCTTTGTTAAGCCTCTGTTGGTGTGTGCAGGTAATAGCAGGTGATTCAAACATTGGAGGAGGGTCAATGGAGGACTTTCCATGGAGCAGGTTTGGATCTATTGTGTTTTCAGGTCACAACGACGTCTAGCGCAACTGGCAACTGACCAAGGCGCGGTTGGCAACTGACTGAAGCTCAGCTGTAGGAGTGTCCAGTGGACTAAGTGCTCAGAGAGGTCAGTGGGTCAGAGTGTGGGTCAGTGATGCTGATGGAGCTGGCGACGTTGAGCAGGAGCTTAAGATACAAAGCTGGAAGCAGAGGAGCTGAGGCGAACAAGACAGAAATTGGGGGAAGTTTGGCTGGGCTGTGTTCGTGCTCTCTGTTGCTTTGTGCTTAAGCTACAATTGAGAAGGAGGTTGCTACTACACATCTGCTGATCCTTAAAGCAACCAGTGGAGACATTGCATACCTGAGCGCTTGGAAGAAGAGAAACAAGAAGCTTGGCGAGTCCATCAGCGAGAAGACACGAAGAAGGGAGTTCTTGCGTGAGATCTGCGCTGGGCGGAGCTCGGTGAGAAGTTTGCTTGTGTTCTTGAGGTTCTAAGTGCTCAGTAAGATCTTTCTTGTGTTTCCAGTACTTAATACTTGATTTATCTTGAAACGCTGTGGAGAGGTTACTTCACCGAGAAGGAGATTGCATTTTATCCGGATTTTCCGAGGCTTGATCTGTCGACGATCAAGGGATCGCCCACCTTAAGGGCACGCCAAGGAGTAGGGGCAAGTTATACCCGAACCTTGTAAATCCTCTTGATAGCGTTTTGTGTTTGTGCTTAGTTTATGTTTTAATTTTCTGCAACTCTGTTTTTCTTGTGCTTCCGCTGTGCTACTAACCTTTGAGGTGCAGAAATCCGAGAAGTGCTAAATTTCTAGTGTATGGCTATATTCACCCCCCCCCCCCTCTCTAGCCATCCAAGTTCCAATAGATCGGTGGGAAGATTGACAAGTACAGGATCGACAGGGAAGTGAAGATCGACAAGTACGGGATCAGCAGGGAAGGGAAGATCGGCATGCACAAGATGATCACCAGGGGGAAGATTGGCGGGAAGAACGAATAACAAGTTCAAAGCAATTACTACGTTTTTGCTGGCCTGACATGCGTTGATAGTGGCAACGTACGCTACTTCGGCAGCCGTCAATAAGTTTTCAGCGATGATGGATGTGTTTTGTGTGGGCAGGTTAACTTGTTGAATAAGGAATTGTTGCAAATGTTCCTCTCCTCTTCCGCGGCCGCTGCCTCATCCTCGTCCTCGTCCTCCAAGATCCATAAGAGAGAGACGGTGAGAGAGAGAGAGAGCACAAGAATAGAGATGAGTAGGTGAGGGATGGAGATGAGTAAGGTTTAGTTATATGGGGAGGAAGGAGAGTAGCACTCGCGTGTGTGAGAGAGGGAGAAGGGGAGGCCAAAAAAAATCAGAAACTTTTGAATAAAAATAAATTATTAACCTATAATTCAAAATAAAATTTTTGTATTAACCGATAATTAATATATAGAGAGAATAATTAATATATAAAATTTCCAAGAATCCTTTAATAAGTTCGTAATAATCTCATAGTTTTTTTATTTAATATAAAAAAATAACGAAATTATTAATTTATATATAATAATTATATAAATTAATTATTAGTTCTTTTTAATTAATTATTGATTTATATAATATATATTTATAGAATTTTGGTTATAAATATTCTATATAGAAGGTCAGTTGGAAGATCGGTAGGAAGATCGACAGGTACGGGATCGGCAGGAAAGGGAAGATCGACTGGTTCGGGATTGGCAGGGAAGGGAAGATCGGTAGGCACGGGAAGATCGCCGGGTGTAGATTGGCGGGAAGATCGAATAACGAGTTCAGAGTAATTACCACGTTGTTGCTAGGCTGACGTGCGTTAATAGCGGCGGCGTACGTTGCTTCGGCAGCCGTCAATGCATTTTCAGCGGCGAGGGTCGCGTTTAATTTGTGCGGCCAGGTTAACCTGTTGAATAAGGAATTGTTGTAAATGTTCTTCTCCGCCTCCGCGGCCGCGGCCTCGTTCTCCAAGATCCATAAGAGAGAGAGGGTGTGAGAGAAAGAGCACAAGAATAGAGATGAGTAGGTGAGGAATGGAGATGGGTAGGGTTTAGTTATACGGGGAGGAAGGAGATGTCGATTTTTGTTTAAGAATTTCAAATTATATTGAAGGAGATGTGTATGTGTTTAGTCCCATTGCTAAGCCAAGGGAGTTGGAAGGCCTTATATATCAAGTCATTCCTACCATGCTTAGATGGCTTAGGGGGTCCTACACGCATGCGCGGGTTGAGCCCAAACCAGGTGGTTTCAAGGGGTCTGGGCCGGAAATCCATTAATCGGGCGCGACGCACACGATTATCGCGCGCAGGGGGGGTGTAAATCCCCAGCCCGTGAGCCTCGCGCTTGCGGGCGGCCCAGTTTGGTTTTGCAGATTTCGGTCTGGTTTTCTGAACTAATTTGGTTTGGTTTATTTTTATTTTTTCTTTTCTTTTATTTATTTATTTTTTATACTTTTTTTTTTGAGAAACGCGCCCTTCCCATCGGCGCTCGACGTGACTCCTCGCTTCTGCGTGGTCGCGATTCCTCAGAGAGAAGAGGCAAAGGATTGCCTCTTCGGATCTATAAAAGGAGAAGGGGAAGAAGCAATTCACTCATTGACTGCTTTCTTCTCTTCTTCTCCCTCTGAGCGATCATCGGTTTTCTCTTTTCGCTTTTCGTCTTCTACGATCAGTTTTTGGGTCTTGAGGCTTCGCCTTGTGCGATCTGAGGTTGTCTCCGCGGGCAGCGTTCGTCTTGGAGTGCACCTACGACGCTGCGTTGTTGTCGGATCTTGGGGGAGTTTTGCCGGGAGCCTTTGCACCGTAGGGCGGCAATCAATTATCTAAAGACAGTCGGCACGCCGGCGCTTCAACCGGATAACTATTCTCTAACTCGGCTCTTTACTTATCAGATTCATGCATATCTATATTTATTGTCTACTTAAGTGCCTGCTATTTTTATTACAATTTTAGAGAAATGATTATGCCTAAGTAGACATGTTAAATGTTAGAATGTCGGGGTCTGATGAGGCTAGCGCCAAACCCGAGAGGTTTTCCGGGCAAAACTTCAAACGTTGGCAACAACGAATGAAATTTTGGCTTACTACGCTGGGGCTTTTCTCCGTTATAGAATCGGATCCTCCTTCACCTGATGAAGAAGAACCTGCCCGTAGTGCTTCTACTGAGAGGTTTAAACAGAGGGATTATCTCTACCATGGAAGAATCCTGTCCGCCCTCTCAGACGCACTATTTGATGTGTACTGCTCTACAACCTCGGCCAAAGAGTTATGGAAATCTTTGGATAAAAAATATAACTCCGAGGACTCTGGTTTAGAGAAGTACACCGTGGGAAAGTTCTTAAACTTCAAAATGGTTGAAGGTAGATCTGTCATTGAGCAGACCCATGAATTTCAAATTTTGATTCACGGTCTTGCCGATGGAGAAATGCCGATACCCGAGAAACTTTAAGTCTTGTCTATCATCGAAAAGTTGCCTCCGAGTTGGGAAGATTTTGGCATGACACTTAAACACAGGAGAGGTAAAATCTCTCTTGAAGATTTAATGATTGCCTTAAATATCGAGGAAGAACATCGGAAGCAACATAAGGATGATGATAAGGGGATACCTATGAAATTTGCTCCAAAGGCAAATGTGGTGGTCTCTTCTGACAAGAACAAGTTCAAAAACCAAAAAATGAAGAACAAAATGAAACCCAAACCAAAGGTTCAGAAGAAGCATGGGACTAGGTCGTGCTGGGCTTGTGGACAAGTTGGACATTTTGCCAAATTCTGTCCTGAACGGAAGGACAAGAAGAAGAACCAAGGCAATGTACCCAACACCAAGGCGCAGGTCAATGTTGTGACTAGCACCAACAATGGGTTCGTTTCCATTAACCCCGAACTAAATTTGATTTATCAACCCAATGAGTGGCTAGTTGATACAGGTGCTAATGTGCACTGTTGTGCTGATCGCTCTGCCTTCCTTACTTATCAGGTAATTGAAGGCGCTTCCGTAACCATGGGGAATCATTCTGCAGCCAGAGTGTTAGGGATTGGACGAGTTGAGTTGAGATTTACCTCAGGGAAGATCCTGTCACTACATGAGGTGCATCATGTTCCAGCGGCCCGACGGAATTTGATTAGCGGGTCAAAATTAGTTTGTGCTGGTTATGAGCTAAACTTCAAATGTAATAAAGTTGTATTGTTACATTTAGGAACCTTTATTGGAAAGGGTTACCTTAATGAAGGCTTATTTAAACTCAATGTTGAAAATATGATTATTAATAAAATTAATGATATTGGTTGTTCTTATAACATTGAGTTTTATGATGTGTGGCATGATAGATTAGGACATGTTAATTTTCAAACTATAAAAAGGATGATGAATCTTGACATGATTCCTAAGCATGCCATAAATGATAAGAAAAAATGTGAAGGTTGTGTGCAATATAAACAGCCCCGTAAACCCTTCAAATCAGTTGATAGAAATTCTAATATTTTAGAATTAATTCATACTGACTGTTGTGAGTTTAACGGTTTAATAACGAGACACCATAAAAGGTATTTCATTACCTTCATTGATGATTACTCTCGTTATTGCTATGTTTATTTGCTGAAAACTAAAGATGAAGCTTTAGATAAATTTATGATTTTCAAATCTGAAGCTGAAAATCAAACAAACCAAACCATTAAGAGGATAAGGTCTGATAGGGGTGGAGAGTTCACCTCAAACCTGTTTCAATAATTCTGTCAAGATTCAGGTATAGTTCATGAGGTCACTGCTCCATATAGTCCTCAATCTAATGGTGTAGCAGAACGCAAAAATCGAACCCTTGAAGATATGATTAATTCCATGTTAGGAAGTTCTGGGTTACCCAACTTCTTGTGGGGGAAGGCTCTATACACTGCTTGTCATGTGTTAAATAGAGTACCTATGAAGTCAAGGGATAAAAGTCCATATGAACTTTGGAAAGGTCGAATGACAAGTTTGAAATACCTAAAAGTGTGGGGGTGCCTTGCGAAAGTGCTAGTACCGAACATAAAAGGAAAAAACTTGGTCTGAAGACTATAGATGGTGTCTTCTTGGGTTATGCTCAGAATAGTTCTGCATATAGGTTTCTGATTATTAAATCAGAAATTTCTGGAATAGATGCAAACACTATTGTAGAACTTCGTGATGCTACATTCTTTGAGGATATATTTCCTATGAAGACTAGAACACCTCAGTCTAGCCCCACGGGCTGGATCAGCTGGTTAAGACACTCGCACTTGAAATGGAGGGCGTGAGTTCGAGGGTCGACAGTATGAACGAGGGGTGAAACCTCGGCTACTGTTTAAAAAAATCCCTCGCGCCTGGGTGTCTTGGCCTGCCCAGCATTCACCGTGATTTACCCCCTCTGGACACTTGTGGGGCAGAGACCAGGGGGCCGCTGGGTTGGCGGTTCCAACCTTTGAAATAGAACACCTCAGTCTATCTCTAGTACTCCTACTAGAGATGACACTGCCTCCATAGATGTCCCATTATCCTTAGTGGGTGTACCTTCCTCAAGTCACTCTAGATTAGATGAATCTAGTGAGTGTGCAGAATTGAGAAGGGGCAAGAGGCAACGTGTCTAAAAATTTAGGCCAAGACTTTATCACCTATAATATAGAAGGTGACCCTGTGACATATAGAGATGCTATAGCTTCTCCTGAAGCTAAACACTGGAAAGAATCCATTAAAAATGAAATTGGCTCTATTATCTCTAATGCCACTTGGGAGTTAGTAGATTTGCCTCCTGGTTGCACCACCATTGGATGTAAATGGGTATTTAAGAGGAAGTTAAAACCTGATGGGTCAGTAGATAAGTTCAAAGCCCGCCTGGTTGCTAAGGGATTCAAACAGAAGGAAGGGATTGACTATTTTGATACTTATTCCCCTGTTACTAGAATTACTACAATCCGAGTATTGATAGCACTGACATCCATATATCATCTTGAGGTCCATCAAATGGATGTCAAAACGACATTTCTTAATGGAGATCTCGAACAAGAGATATATATGGATCAGCCAGAGGGATATGTAGTTTCTGGAAGTGAGAATAAAGTCTGTAAGTTAGTAAAATCTCTTTATGGTTTGAAACAAGCCCCAAAGCAATGGCACGAAAAATTTGATAGAGCTATGCTATCATTTGGCTTTGAAATTAATGACTCTGATAAATGTGTATATACTAAAATGAAAGATGATAAATGTATCATTTTATGTTTATATGTAGATGATATTTTACTTTTTGGATGTAACCTTTCAATTATTAACGAGATCAAGGCTCTCTTAAGTGGTAAGTTTGATATGAAGGATATGGGTTGTGCTGATGTGATTTTAGGGCTGAAGTTGACTCGCTCAACTGATGGAATAGCAATTTCTCAGGCACACTATGTTGAGAAAGTGTTAGAGAAATATGGCTATAGCCACATAAAATCTGTAATCACACCCTATGATCCTTCAAAGACTCTCCACAAGAATAAGAGTGGTGTGGTTGTGTCTCAATTAAGATATTCCCAAATAATTGGTAGTCTAATGTATTTGGCAAATTGTTCTAGACCTGATATTTCGTTTGCTATAACTAAATTGAGCAGGTTTACCAGCTGTCCGGACAGAACACATTGGGATGCATTAGACAGAGTACTCAGATACCTAAAGGGTACTATATCCTTGGGCTTGTGCTATGGGAGGTTCCCTGCAGTCCTGGAGGGATATAGTGATGCTAGTTGGATAGCTAACACTGTTGAGTGTAAAGGCGTTACTGGCTATGTTTTTACACTTGGAGGCGGTGCGGTTGCTTGGAGGTCTGTTAAACAGACGATCATATCCCGTTCTACAGCTGAGGCAGAATTGTGTGCTTTGGATACCACAGTAACTGAAGCTGATTGGCTTAAGGGTCTTCTTACTGAGATTCCCTTGATTGTGAAGCCAATACCTCCTATTTCAGTGAACTGTGATAATCAAACAACAATAGCTCAGATTAGAAGCTCTAAGTATAACCAAAAACAGAAGAGACATGTACGAATAAGATTGAAATCTGTTCGTGAGCTAGTGTCTCTAGGAGTGGTGTCATTGGACTTTGTAAGTTCAAAAGACAATATTGCTGATCCACTCACAAAAGGACTTGATTCTGAGAAAATTAAGAGATCCAGTAAGGGAATGGGACTGAGGCCTATTCTGGTTTCATCTATAGCGGCAACCCAACCTATCTGATTGGAGATCCCAAGAAGTAGGTTCAATGTGGTATAAACAAGCTATAAGGGTGAATCGTAAGCATAAATTAATTGAGATATAATCTCAAAGTCTCTTCCCTGGATAGATGCTTGACTGCTAGTAAGGATGAGCTTAAGGCTCTTAATGAGTTCGAGGTCGTTATGACAGGATGCTTGCAGTACATCCTTGGAGAACTCACCTATGTAAGTGCAACTGTGAGGCCGCAGTGTGGGGGGTCTGGGCAACTCTCCTTAACACTTATGAAACAAGATTCGGTGGCATGGTCGTAATGCATCAACCTAGAAGGATTCAACCGTCGCCTGTGATGAGTTGTTGCCAATTGATTTTCACATATTAAAGGTTTAAGTTCAAGACTTAGTTCACTTCAAACCTGTGTGAATAAGATTGGTTTACTTAGGTGAAAATTCAAACCGGAAGGTATTTTCACTGAAAGCTCATTACGACAAAGCCTCAGGACCTGTTTTATTTATTATAATTTGAAATTTGTGGGGGATTGTTGATTTTTGTTTAAGAATTTCAAATTATATTGAAGGAGATGTGTATGTGTTTAGTCCCACATTGCTAAGCCAAGGGAGTTGGAAGGCCTTATATATCAAGCCATTCCTACCATGCTAGATGGCTTAGGGGGACCTACACGCATGCGCGAGTTGAGCCCAAACCAGGTGGTTTCAGGGGGTCTGGGCCGGAAATCCATAAACCGAGCGCGACGCACGCGATTATCGCGCGCAGGGGGGGTGCAAATCCCCAGCCCGTGAGCCTCGCGCTTGCGGGCGGCCCGGTTTGGTTTTGTAGATTTCGTTCTAGTTTTCTAAACCAATTTGGTTTGGTTTATTTTTATTTTTTCTTTCCTTTTATTTATTTATTTTTTATTCCTTTTTTTTTGAGAAACGCGCCCTTCCCATCGGCGCTCGACGCGACTCCTCGCTTCTGCGTGGTCGCGATTCCTCAGAGAGAAGAGGCAAAGGTTTGCCTCTTCGGATCTATAAAAGGAGAAGGGGAAGAAGCAATTCACTCATTGACTGCTTTCTTCTCTTCTTCTCCCTCTGAGCGATCAGCAGTTTTCTCTTTTTGCTTTTCGTCTTCTACGATCGGTTTTTGGGTCTTGAGGCTTCGCCTTGTGCGATCTGAGGTTGTCTCCGCGGGCAGCGATCGTCTTGGAGTGCACCTACGACGCTGCGTTGTTGTCGGATCTTGGGGGAGTTTTGCCGGGAGCCTTTGCACCGTAGGGCGGCAATCAATTCTCTAAAGATAGTCGGCACGCCGACGCTTCAACCGAATAACTATTCTCTAACTCGGCTCTTTACTTATCAGATTCCTACATATCTATATTTATTGTCTACTTACGTACCTGCTATTTTTATTACAGGAGAGTACGTAGCACTCATGTGTGTGAGAGGGGAGAAGGGGAGGCCAAAAAAATCAGAAACTTTTGAATAAAAATAGATTATTAACCTATAATTCAAAATAAAATTTTTGCGTTAACCGATAATTAATATATATAGAGAATAATTAATATATAAAATTTCCAAGAATCCTTTAATAAGTTCGTAATAATCTCATAGTTTTTTCTTATTTAATTTAATATAAAAAAATAAGGAAAATATTAATTTATATATAATAATTATATAAATTAATTATTAGTTCTATTTAATTAATTATTGATTTACATAATATATATTTATATAATTTTCGTTATAAATATTCTATATAGATGATCGACAGGAACGAGATCGGCAGGGAAGGGAAGATCGACAGGTACAGGATCAGCAGGGAAGGGAAGGGAAGATCGTTGGGGTATGATTGGCGGGAAGATTGAATAACAAGTTCAGAGCAATTATCACGTTGTTGCTGGCCTGACGTGCGTTGATAGCAACGACGTACGCTGCTTCGGCAGCCGTCAACGAGTTTTCAGCGGCGACGGTCGCGTTTTGTACAGCCAGGTTATTTGTTGAATAAGGAATTGTTGCAAATGTTCTTCTCCTCGTCCGCGCGATTGCAACCTCATCCTCAGCCTCCAAGATCCATAAGAGAGAAAGGGTGAGAGAGAGAGTGAACGCGAGAATAAAGATGAATAGGTAAGGGATGGAGATGAGTAGGGTTTAGTTATATGGGGAGGAAGGAGAGTAAGAAAGGGGGAAGGGGAGGCCAAAAAAATCAGAAACTTTTGAATAAAAATAGATTATTAACCTATAAGTCAAAATAAAATTGTTGTCTTAACCGATAATTAATATATAGAGAGAATATTTAATTTTTAAAATTTCTTAGATTCCTTTAATAAGTTCGTAATAATCTCATAGTTTTTTTCTTTTTTATTTAATATAAAAAATAACGAAAATATTAATTTATATATAATAATTATATAAATTAATTATTAGTTCTATTTAATTAATTATTGATTTACATAATATATATTTATATAAATTTCGTTATAAATATTCTATATAGAAGATCGGCGGGACGATCGGCAGGAACGGGATCGGCAGGGAAGGGAAGATCGGCAGGTACGGGATCGGTAGGGAAGAGAAGATCGGTAGGCACGGGAAGATCGCCGGCCGGGGAAGATTGAATAACAAGTTCAGAGCAATTACCACGTTGTTGCTGTTAAATCCGACATATTTATTTCACTCCGAAATGTTTTTTGGGAAAATTCCTAGTGTATCCAGGTTCCTGGACGAAGTTTAGGGCATCAAATAGATTAAACCTAAACTAGGAAAGGGGGTTGGATGCAATAGGGTTTGGAAAATAGGGTCGGAACCCTAAATTGAGGAAAATCAGGGGCTAAAACGCAAATGTGCCAAGCCTTAAGTTGTCTCCTCCATTGCGTGCCCTAGCAAACCATCTCGGCCACTTCCACTCCTCGCGGCTCGATCAAACCCGCCGCTGCCGTCTCCTCCACTGGACCACCTCTCTTCCTTTCATCTCGCCCGACACCGGTGACCAGCCCCGCCACCCCCACCTTCCCACCGGCCGATTGTTGGGATACCGAGCGGGAAAACAATCGACTCCTATTCAATTTCCCTTTACTCTTCTTCTCTGGAACGCGTCGGTTGGATCTCAGATTTGGGGAAGGTCGGGCAAGTTCTTTGGAGTCCGGTAGCATCGTTGGAGCCGACAGCTTCAGGGTCATCTCCAAGTTTCGGGTGAGTACATAGTTGAACTATGATTCGTGGTGTGTCTTTGTTGCTTGTGGCCACCAGGTCTGAGAGCCTATCGAGCCCTAACCCATTGTATTTCCTCAGTGTCCTGGCGAATTGGAGGTTGCATGAGTTGTTGGCTCGAATCTGTACCTGAGATTGGTTGTTCCTCCTCCCTTGTTGCTGTGTCGCCAGATTTGGTGCAGGGAAACCCTTCGGTACCCTATCAGGTAAGGATTGTGAGTTGTAGTATCGTTCTTTGGATGAATTGATTTGAGATGCTTTAGATCAGTGTAGGAGAATTGTGGCCTAATTAAAATGTAGCTTGCAATATGAATTCGATATGGGTTTTGCGCTATAGTTTCATGTTTCAAATGGTAGGGATTTGATTTCTGTATTTTAGGTGGTTTAGCTCTATTAATTTGTGTTATTTTCCTGCCATGAGACACCGGTGGATGGTAGGGGTTAGTGGCTTGATCAACAGATAATGGATGGGTAACCCCTAGTAGGTAAGTTCTGTTGATCTAAACTAGATGGTTAAATTCATGCATTTCTATAATTTGATGTATATTGATCCAACCCTTTGTGTTTGTCATTTAACACTTGCTGTGAGGTTTTGGTTTTGGAGTTGCAATGTGTCGGTCGAATGCTACATTTGATCCGGTTGGGAATTAAGAGTTGGGTTAGTTTTTGTGGATCTTGTAAATGAGGCAATGTGATACCATATATCTTGAGCACTACAAGGAGATGATTGTTGTCCATTTGATAGGGAACTTAGTGATGGGTTTGATTCATCCGTTGTGATAGTGAATTGCCATGTGTTGCCTTGGTAGAGTGGTTGTATTGGTTTGGATCTTGTTGAGATCAGGAGTTGGTTGGATTAACTAGGGTTGATAATAGGATTAACTCTAATTTAATCAGAGGTTTAGATTTGGTTGTAGTCACCTATGATTAGGATTCGGTGAGGGGTTAACGTCTTTTGGATCTCTAATCTCCTGCCGTGAGGTATGGTGATAGACCTAAGTTGGAATTCTAGATCAAGTGATAGCTTGATATGTGAATTGTGATTGGGTGAAAGCTTAGCTTGGTATTTGTTAAGTATCTTGCCATATACACCTTGGGACCTTGGAGCTAACTAGGTTATAGGTTAGTTTTATTTAGGGTGACCATTGGGTTAAACCTAAACTTGAAACCTGACCCCAATCTAGAAAGGGATAATCATTTAATTAGATTAATTAAATGAAATACGAGGATTAAGTTAATCCTAATACGGTGTAGGAATTTGTGTTGGAGCAGAAAGCACCATATCGAACCTTGTTTTGATATTGGCAAAGGATTCAAAGTTAAGTTTATTTGTGATCTAATAAAGTTACTTGAGTGTGCAGAAAGAAGTCCTAGCAAAGGGCTGCTAGGCACCTGGCGAAGAACTGCCAGGAAACAAAGTCCTAGCGAAGGGTGCTAGGCACCTGACGAAGGGCTGCCAGGAAACAAAGTCCTAGCGAAGGGCTGCTAGGCACCTGGCGAAGGACTGCCAGGATACAAAGCCCTAGTGAAGGAATGCTAGGCACCTGGCGAAGGAATGCCAGAATATAAAGCCCTAGCGAAGGAATGCTAGGCACCTGGCAAAGGAATGCCAGGATGCAAAGCCCTAGCGAAGGACAGCTAGGCACCAGGCGAAGGACAGCTAAGCACCCAGCGAAGGACTGCTGGGCAAAAGTCCAACCGGAGGAGCCGGTTGGCATCAGGTACATTCTCCCGAGAGGAGTAGGTGAGGACGCGTTCCTCGTCGAGGGAACAGTAGGCGTCGGTTCGACCTAGGGTTCCATTTGGGAGGCCCAATGTCAGAACCAAGACAGTTAAGGCTGTATAAAATTAATATAATATTGCTCTGTGTTGTTTTGGACTAACTCTCGATGCAGGACCGAAGGAACGAGTGTCTGCAGCTCAGAGAGCCTCAAAGGAGTGAGGCAGCAGCTGACCAGGGCGCCCGGAGTGTCCCGGGCGCCCCCAAGGTGAACACAAAACACATAAAGCAAAGGCAGGCTTCGACAGCTTATGGGCGGGGCGCCCCCGTGCTCCCGGGCGCCCCCCATGCTCCCGGGCGCCCCCAGGTGAAGCCAACGAAGCAAGCCAGCGAGAAGCCAAACGAATGAGGTTTGACCCGATCAATCCGGGCGCCCCCAGCGATCCGGGCTCCCCCGTCAAAGGCTGATCCCGAGATTTAAGGGATCAGAGCTGACCGAGACGGAGGCGGATCGACTGACACGTAGGGGGGCGCCCCCGACGTTCCGGGCGCCCCCAGGTGCTATAAAAAGGGCCCTCGACCCCAAGGCTTCAGTAATCATTCTTTCCAACGCATAAACTCTCTTCTGCTCTCGCGCTCTGCTCCAGAAACCTCCCGACACAAGACTCAAGAGCCGACGACATCCCGCTGCTCCGAAAAAGACAACCTACATCGGACGTCGGTAAAAGAAGAGTTTTCTTTTTAAAGTTTACTTTGCTATACTTGTAAATTCAATATTGTAAACTGATTTGCGCACTTATAGAATTGCCCGCAGAAAACGGTCAACGACCATGGGCCTTGGAGTAGGAGTCGACTTAGGCTCCGATCGAAGTAAACCCACCTGTGTTTGCGTGATTGATTTTATTCCGCTGCGTACTTGCTCTAGTTTTCATCCGAAAAACGTTTAACGATATTCACCCCCCCTCTATCGTTTCTCTCGATCCAACAAGTGGTATTAGAGAGGGGAAGTTCAAATTTGGTGCAACCACCAGTTTGAAAAATTTTCGAATTTCTTTTAAATTTTTATTTTATTTTATTATTATTTTATCTCGAAATTCGTGCAAACACTTTTATTGAGCTAGTTTTTTCTCTCTCCCACACTACTAATCCAAGACCAAGTCTTGGTACATTTTTTGTATTTCTTTTGTGTACGAGGTATAAACTAAATGGTCAATCAAGAATGGAACAGTGTCCGTCCACCGCTCTTCTCTGGCGAAAATTTCAACTCCTGGAGAAATCTAATGGAATCCCACCTGAAGGCTAATCTGGATTTATGGTTAATAATCCAAACGGGGTTCACATTCCCCACAGAAGAAGGAACATCGATCATTTGGGACAAACTGGATTAACCAACACTGAGAAAGATCGAGACAGATGCAAGGGCTACTGCAATCCTACAATGTGGCCTAACCAATAAAGAATTGAAGCGGGTCAGATCCTTCAGATGTGCTAGAGAAATCTGGGAAAAACTGATTGACCTTCATCAAGAGATCTCAGATGAAGAAGAAGAACAGGTAAGTTATCTTGCCCTTTCGGTCCAAGCACAAACAGCTGAGTCAGAGTCTGAACCCGAATCTAAAGTCGAACCAGAATCAGATGACGAATTGACTGAGATAGTAACCGATTTTGAATTCTTTTCAAAATTAGAATTAAATAATCTAACAGATACTGTAATGGTCGAGGAAGGTGTAAATTCTTTTGCAGGGAAAAATCCTAAAGAACCACCAAAGAAGGAGCTTCAACTAGTACCCGAGTCCGACTCAGACACAGAATCAGAAGATGAGCCTAGATCCGAGGCGGCAAGAATCAAGGGGGAGATTCCCAATAAGGAACCAAAAGGTAAAAGTGTAAAATCAGATTTTAAAAATCATGTAATTTGTTACACATGCAGGGAGAGAGGGCACTACCAAAGTGAGTATCCTACTCGTAAGATTCGAACAACACCACCGACGGTGACAAAGGAATCAGCTCCAAAAGCACGAAAGGACAAAAGTCACATTCAATGCTTCAAGTGCCAGGAGTTCGGGCATTACAAAAGTGAATGCACAGATAAAAGAGCTACCAAGAATGCCGGACAAACAATCAACAAAGGTAAATTTACAGTATTTGAAAATCTGTTATTTACCTTGAATAATGTGATTGATTCATGTAACTTAATTAAAGCAAACTTCAGAAAATTGAAACAAGAAAATGAAACCCTAAAACATAAGGTCAATAAGTTAGAAAATTTAATTCATAATCTTGCTGATTTCGAAAATCCGGAGTATTACTCCAATTGTGACCTTACTTAGACAATTGTTTGTTTTAATTGTGTTTCTTTTTATTTTTTTATTTTTTATTTTTTGCTTAGAATTAGGACTGGTTAGTTTAAGGACTGAACCAACTTAACTGAAATTTGAACAACATAGTATTGGGTGGCGGTGAGATGATAGTACGTTAGGGAAGCCTTTTCTAATAAGGTCAAGTATACACTACTTGGTCTCTTTAGACTGGTGAAACTAGCCGAAGCTACCGATCCAAGACCCAAACTAGTTAGACCAGAATTTACGAAAAAGTAATTTTGAAGATGAAATTTCACTAAAAGGCTTTGTCTAGGAAATGGTTGATGATCTAATAAGGCTACGGCCAAAGAAGGTCTTATGCCTCGCCAAGACCTGGAAGCCAATGTTTGAAATTCAAATTCAATTTACTTATTGTTAAATTCGAATCTAACACAAATTTTCAGATTCAAATATCTCTTTTCAAAATAAAGGTAAATTAGGTTTAAAAATTAATTTAACTTTTCAAAATTAATTATGGCATTTTCAAAATAAATCTTTCTATAAAATATGTATCTCACAAAACAGTTAAGGATATCATGTTTTGTCACTTAGAAATGGGTGAGATGCTTAGGACCTAAAAGTTGAGTCCAACCCAACCAACTAATTCAGATTAATCAAACTAAAATTATTTCAATTAAATTCAATTAAATCTTAATTAAATCAATCAAATTCAATTAAATCTTAATTAAATCAATTAAATTCAATTAAATCTTAATTAAATCAATCAAATTCAATTAAATCTTAATTAAATCAATCAAATTCAATCAAATCTTAATTAAATCAATTAAATTCAATTAAATTTTAATTAAATCAATTAAATTCAACTAAATCTTAATAAATTAAATTTAATTCAATCAAATTCAAATTTAATTCATCTGACTTTTAACATTCAAATTTAATTTAACTAACTTTTAAAATTCAAAGTTAAACTTCTTTTCAAAATCCTCAAAAATCATTTTTTTTAAACTAAGGGTTAATGTTTCAAAATTAACCAATTTTTTGTTAAAATTAAATATTTGTCTCACACAACCCATAAGGTTAACATGTTTGACCACGTAGAACTAGGTGAGACATCTAGGACCTAAAAGCATGATTCACTATCCTTTTGAATAAAAAAAAAGGGTTTGCAAATTAAAGTTATTCAAACTTATCTCTAAATTGTAATTTATTGTACTGTACCCTACTTTTTCATTCCTAACATTTTTTTCATGTCAAATATCACAATAAATAGAGTCTAGGGCTTGTTCTGATTTAGTCATTAACTTGGTCAAAATAGTCAACCCTAGTCCACATAGTCAAACCTGGTCAACACTGATATCCCTTAAGGAACTTAGATAAAAGTCAGACTGTGTCAGATACAGGGGGAGTTCTTCTTAATCTTTTTCGAAAAATTCAAATTTTTTCAAAAACCTTATGCTCTAAAACTTATTATCATCTCAAAATAAGGTTTTCAAAAGTTGACTCAAAAACCCTCGTATATTACTATCTCTTTGAAAAATTAACATCATGATTTTCGAAAACTGTGCTATCATTCCAAGTTGTGTTTTCACAAATTTATCTCCTTGAAAGTTATCATACTCAGAAGGTTATTCAAAATTAGTCTTTTGATTTTAATAAACCTTAAAGACATAAAGGAAGGTCCACTTCATGATCTACAAGGACTCCTAGGAAGTGTCAAATTTAGGGGGAGTTTCAGTCAAAAGAAGAATTTCTGAAATGTTTTTTTGGTAATTATTTGTTTTGAAGTTATTAGATAATTCTTATAATTTAAATCAAACCCTAAAACTCAGAGGAAGATCGCTTATAGTCAACAAGCTTCCTAGGACTGGGTCAAGCTTAGGGGGAGATTAAATTAAAAGAATTATTGAACATTTTTTCAAAATTATATGTTTTCATGCTAGGCACCTGGCGAAGGATTGCCAGGAAACAAAGTCCTAGCGAAGGGCTGCTAGGCACCTGGCGAAGGACTGCCAGGATACAAAGCCCTAGCGAAGGAATACTAGGCACCTGGCGAAGGAATGCCAGAATACAAAGCCCTAGCGAAGGAATGCTAGGCACCTGGCGAAGGAATGCCAGGATGCAAAGCCCTAGCGAAGGACAGCTAGGCACCAGGCGAAGGACAGCTTGGGACTGAAGACCTGGCGAAGGACAGCTAGGCACCCGGCGAAGGACTGCTGGGTAAAAGTCCAACCGGAGGAGCCGGTTGGCATCAGGTACATTCTCCCGAGAGGAGTAGGTGAGGATGCGTTCCTCGTCGAGGGAACAATAGGCGTCGGTTCGACCTAAGGTTCCATTTGGGGGGCCCAAAGTCAGAACCAAGACAGCTAAGGTTGTATAAAATTAATATAATATTGCTCTATGTTGTTTTGGACTAACCCTGGATGCAGGACCGAAGGAACGAGTGTCTGCAGCTCAGAGAGCCTCAAAGGAGTGAGGCAGCAGCTGACCAGGGCGCCCGGAGTGTCCCGGGCGCCCCCAAGGTGAACACAAAACACATAAAGCAAAGGCAGGCTTCGACAGCTTATGGGCGGGGCGCCCCCGTACTCCCGGGCGCCCCCATGTGAAGCCAACGAAGCAAGCCAGCGAGAAGCCAAACGGATGAGGTTTGACCCGGTCAATCCGGGCGCCCCCAGCGATCCGGGCGCCCCCGTCAAAGGCTGATCCCGAGATTTAAGGGATCAGAGCTGACCGAGACGGAGGCGGATCGACTGACACGTAGGGGGGCACCCCCGACGTTCCGGGCGCCCCCAGGTGCTATAAAAAGGGCCCTCGACCCCAAGGCTAGAACAATCATTCATTCCTACGCATAAACTCTCTTCTGCTCTCGCGCTCTGTTCCGGAAACCTCCCGACACAAGACTCAAGAGTTGATGACGTCCCGCTGCTCCAAAAAAGACAACCTACATCGGACGTCGGTAAAAGAAGAGTTTTCTTTTTAAAGTTTACTTTGCTATACTTGTAAATTCAATATTGTAAACTGATTTGCGCACTTATAGAATTGCCCGCAGAAAATGGTCAACGACCGTGGGCCTTGGAGTAGGAGTCGACCTAGGCTCCGAACTAAGTAAAACCACCTGTGTTTGCGTGATTGATTTTATTCCACTGTGTACTTGCTCTAGTTTTCATCCGAAAAATGTTTAACGATATTCATCCCCCTCTATCGTTTCTCTCGATCCAACAATTTGTTTAGCTACTTAATAATTATTGTGATAGCTAAATGTGTCCTTTGATACAGGACACTGATTTGGATTCATCGGTGCTGATTATTGGATGGAAGGTTCTCATCGATACGTGCTTCACTTACTTGGAGGCGGGTACTTCTTGCTTGTATTTTGTAGTCCACTTTATCTTTATGCATGACTATTTGTTAATTTGGCAGTAGGCTGATATTGACCTTTATCTGCTACCGTTTTGTTATCCTGCTTGATACTTATGCTTAACCTTGGATATGATCAAAATTTTCTTCTATACAATCTCGGTTAATTGTTATCTAATTCTGTATAGCATTGGTATGAGTATGAGTATGTGGATAGGCATTAACATACCATTGTATGGTTGCATTGGTTGATTTTGGTCATACTTGCACGTGTGTCTAGATATGGACTGATTGGGTTATTGTTGCATGTCACCTGATATTTGCATTGGTTGACTTTGGTCATACTTGCACTTGTTTCTAAATATGGACTGATTGGGTTACTGTGGCATGTCATTTGATATCTGCATTGATTTGATTTCGGTTATTACTTGCATATGCATCTAGACACATGATGGCTAGGTTATTATACCTGTGATCGACCTGTGTAGGATTGGTTGGTTTATGTATGATGACTTGGGAGGGGTTGCATGTGTATGAGTCATGCACCATCCTTGCACTGTTGCATGCCGGCGATCATTGACTCTCTTGTGGTTGAGCATGTCGTCTTCCGGTACATGATATGCACACACGATCACTCATGGGTTAGTGGATACCGTTGGGTGTATGCATTGGCTCTGTACTGCTCCGCTCGGCCGCTCAGGGGTAGTGGTTTCGGAGCGTGGTAGCAAGCGGAGATTCCTTCTCTTCCCATAGACCAGAGGAGATGAGAGCGACGCTCCCTCATATATACATGGGGTAGGGGGCGGTCCCCCGTCAGCATCCTGTCTACTCGGTCACTCAGGAGCAGTGATATCAGGGTACGTACAGTGTCACAGCTCTACCCACTCGGCCGACACAGTATCACCTGTCTCGGTGGCTTGACTGGAGTTAAGGGGTGACCATGACATTGCATCATGTGCATATGATGCATTGTGCATTTTGATTGTGATTGTTGCATTTATTTGCTGCACTTGTTTGACATGCATATACAGGTTATGCTTTTAGGTGGTTTGGATAACCCTGCACTTACTCGTGTCGGTACGAGTCGTTTATGATTGGGATAGACTGATTTCTGGTATGTGCAGTCAGTTGTTATTTCCAGTTATGCATATTTTGATATTCCTGTTGAGACTGTATCTTGTTGTTTCTTTATAGCTTATTTAGTTATTTTGTTGAGCCATGCACATCTATCTTTATACCCGCGAGTCCACATGGACTCACCACCCGTCGTAATATTTTTGTTTTCAGGTTGATAGCTCGCCAGAGGAGTCCAGTTGCCAGTCCCGGGTCCCCACGACTCCATTTAGATAGGAGCTTCCGCTGTTTTTGGTTTTCTTTCGATAGCATTGTATAAACTCTGTATTCGTTTGTTTCCGTGTACTTGTATTCGATTTATTCTTATGGCATTGTACTTTTGAGTCCTCTGTTGGACTATGTGTATGTGTTTTTGCTGCGTTCCTGCCCCCTGGCAGCTCAGGTAAGTTCGTGTTTTGGTTTTTCGCGTAATTTATTATATATTGCTTTATTTCATATGGATTGGAGGCTTGAGGCCATTTAAACTGCGTGGTTATGTCGTATGTGTGATGTGTACAGGTAAATTGTCCGCCGGACAGGGGAGATGTTGTCCGATTTTATATTGGATCAGCGGCTCCAATGGTCTCAGGGCGTGACAGTTGCTGGCCTGACGTGCGTTGATAGCGGCGTTATACGCTACTTCGGTAACCGTCAATTAGTTTTCAGCGGCGATTGTTGCATTTTTTGCGGCCAGGTTATTTGTTGAATAAGGATTGTTGCAAATGTTCTTCTCCTCGTCCGCGGCTGCGACCTCGTCCTCGTCCTCCAAGATCCATAAGAGAGAGAGGGTGAGTGTAACGCCCGAAAATTCTCAAACCTAATTTTAGAAATATCCTAGAATTAATTTTGAATTTATGGATATTTTTATAGAATATTTTCATAGACAAATAAGGCAAAAATGAATAAATATAGAATGCGTAGTAAAATGATTTAAGTGGGGTTTGAACCCAAGACCTATATCGTGAGAAGAAAATAGACTTACCAAGTGGGCTAATTGATTTTCATTAAAATAAATTAGAGGGAAATATAGATAAGGTAAAGTTAGTTAAATTTTTCCATAAATATAAAAGGGAAACTTAGGGTTTTTATATTCATTCTTTTCCCTCACATCTTCTCACCGCCGACTCCCTCTCTCCCTCTCGTGATTTTCTTCCTCTTCTCCTCTTCTCTTGCCGCCCAAGACAAAGGGGAAGCCAAGGGAAGGTCTCAAGAGACCCTATTCTCTACGGGGACCCTCGTAGACGCGAGGAGAATGCCAAGAAGCAAGAAGAACGTTGTAGTTCGACGTTCCCTCAGAAATTTCAGATTTTTATTCGTAAGAAAACCTAGCGCAGGATGTAAGTACCCCTCACCTGCAGTATAAGTAGTTTCGGTCGATTTTCCGTATGCTTTATCTCCTTATATGTATGTTCTACGATTAGAAGTCGTAAATTATGAACAAGCACGCACGTTAGGTGTTTGTTAAAATGTTCAGTTCAGTTCAGTTAATGCTATAGAAAGCATTAAAGGATAGAAATTCTTGCTCCAGTTTATGATTGGGACCAAGGTCCAACGGGATGGGCTCCTAGTTGCCCCTAGGTTTAGATAACCTAGTAAAAGTAAGAATCAGAAAAGGAAAGAAAAGTATAAAGGACTATTTTATTTTCAGTTGGCATTGTACCGGACTCCGGTCCAGGGATAGGCTCCAAGTTGCCTCTAGGTTTAGATAACCTAGTATGGGATGGGCTCCTAGTTACCCCTAGGTTTAGATAACCTAGTAGAACCATAATGGATTCGGGATTTGCTACCTCGGGTTTATTAGGGATGCGCGCACAGTTGGTACATTGCCGGGCCCACAGCAGTTGATTATTACTTTCACCTACTATATGTATATAGTTTCCAGGAATTCATTTTTAGCATGTGGTGAATTTAATAATTGGATTTATGTTAGTTAGTTTCAGTTCCAGTTCAGATATGTATGTCATGCTATAGCTTAGTTTTCAGCTTCAGTTCAGTATATGTCATGTCACAGTTATTTGCCATGACATTTTATGACATGTATTTTAGCAGGAGCATAACATGATTGTTTATGAACATGAGCGTGTATTTGCATAGCATGTTTTGAAAAGCATAATCCGAGATTTTATAGTTTTGTGAGGCTAGATGGTACTTACTAAGCTTTATGCTTATTAGTTTGCATTTTCTTATACTACAGATACAGGTAAAGGAAAGCACTAGTAGCGGAGGCGGCGGGCTTGATGCAAAGTGTGTGTGGCGGTGGAGTTGGAATAAAAGTCTTCGGAACTTGCAAAGCATAGAAACAGTCTCTATTATGTTTCTTTTAGTTTTTTCGCAATAGGTTATGTGAACCATGTATGAACTTAATTAGACTTGTATTCGTGGTGCCTAGTATACTTGAAGTAGTTTACTTACCTGACTTAATATTGGTTTAGTGAATGCTTGAATGTCATGAGTTACTACTTGTGATAGGGTAATTTAGACCCATGTTTACGCTTTAGGAGTAAGAACTTGATACTTTTGATCTACATGCTAAATACTTGAGATATGCTTGTTCTAAGATCATATAGAATGACATGTAGTAGCTAAGGATGCTTTTAGATATGGGAAATGAATAGTTACAATAAGAAGTTGATACAAACTTGGCACATTCATGTTTATGCTTCTACATATCGCTTTTATGATTTCTAAGTTGCTATACACACTAGAAACCCTCCAAAAACATGTAATAAATGCCTTAGAATAGTTGTGGAACTTTATTTATGTCATTATGTTTGTTAGATATGATTTTGGAACATTGTAGCTCAAGTTTGATAAGTTCTGGGAATCTGAAAGCTGGATTTTCAGAACTACCAGTCGACTGGGAAAACACCAGTCGACTGGTATCGGGCAAAGAAACATTCTGTGACCCGACCAGTCGACTGGCATATAGCAGTCGACTGGTTCTGTGTAAAACAAAAGTGTTGTAGAGCAGCTGGTTAGTGCTTTAGTTATACAATGCAGAGGTGGGGGGATTGAATCTTGGATAAGTTAATAAAATTAAAGTTTTTGTTTTATTTTGGCTGGTTAATACTTCAAACATGATTATGAATTGTTAGTTCAGTACATAGCAAAATAAGAATTTTTAAATTCTCTCAGTTGGTTTAGCATTATTAGAAATCAGTAATTAGTCAGCCAGTTGGTAGCGATCCGCCTTAAAATCATAGTACCAGAAGGCGGGTCGTTACAGTGAGAGAGAGCGTGAGCGCAAGAATAGAGATGAATAGGTGAGGGATGAAGATGAGTAGGGTTTAGTTATATGGGGAGGAAGGAGAGTAGCACTCGCGTGTGTGAGAAAGGGAGAAGGGATGGCCAAAAAAATCAATAACTTTTGAATAGAAATATATTGTTAACCTATAAGTCAAAATAAAATTGTTGTCTTAACCGATAATTAATATGTATAGAGAGAATAATTAATTTATAAAATTTCATAATTCCTCTAATAAGTTCGTAATAATCTCATAGTTTTTTCTTTTTTATTTAATATAAAAAATAACGAAAATATTAATTTATATATAATAATTATATAAATTAAGTATTAGTTCTATTTAATTAATTATTGATTTATATAATATATATTTGTATATTTCTGGTTATAAATATTCTATATAGAAGATCGGCGAAAAGTTCGACAGGAAGATCGACAGATACGGGATCGGCAGGGAAGGGAAGATCGACAGGTACGGGATTGACAAGGAAGGAAAGATCGACAGGCACGGGAAGATCGCCGGGGGAAGATTGGCGGGAAGATCGAATAACAAGTTCAGAGCAATTACGACGTTGTTGATGGGCTGACATGCGTTGATAGCGGCGGCGTACGCTGCTTCGGCAGTCGTCAATGCGTTATCAGCGGTGACGATCGCGTTTTGTACGGCTAGGTTACCCTATTGAATAAGGAATTATTGCAAATGTTCTTATCCTCCTCTGCGGCCCCGGCCCCGGCCCCGGCCCCGGCCTCGGCCTCGTTCTCCAAAATTCATAAGAGAGGGGTGAGAGAGAGAGTGAGCACGAGAATAGAGATGAGTATGTGAGGGATCGAGATGAGTAGAGGAAGGAAAGTAGCACTCGTGTGTGCACGGGCGGAGCCAATTAAGGCCCAGTGTGGGCAGCTGCCTATACTGAGCCCAACAACAAAGGTTTAGTAGTAATAAAAAATTAAAAAAAAAAAAAAGAAATGTTGAACACGGCAACAAATTGAAAAAGGAAAAAAATAAAAAATTGGAAACGTTCTTAATGGGGCATTACATGCAGAATTAAAAAAAGGAAAAAATAAAAAATTTGAAACGTTCAGATTAAAAAATAAAAAAGAAACATTAAAGCTTTGTTTTCGTCCGTGAGACCGTGACTCAACGTCGCGCTCGCCGACTCATCGAAGATGGTAGATCGCACTCATTGCCTCGCCGCCCCGACACAGCGACACTCCATGGGAGTCAAATTTTCTAATCTTTATACTTAATACTCTACAAGATTGCATAAAAGTAAAACGGCTCAAGGTAACCACCTAACCCTAATTTCTAAATCCCTATTTATTTTTTCCTGTCAATTAATTTAGTTTACATGTGATTCATGATTTTTTTTTATTTATTTTCATTAGGAAATTATTTTATCGTCAATGCATAGATTTTTTAAAAGAAAATATTTAGAATTAGATGAATAAAATATTGAAGAGGACCAAGATGTTAGAGTTGAAGAATTTGATTTTTCACAATTATTGGCAGATCCTGGACTAAGAATTCCAATTTGTGATTATAATGCTAATATTAGGGATCAAGTTCGAAGGATAGCACACTGAATTAATTGCCTGCACTAAATTAATATTCTAACTCAAATTGTTGGGTTAACCGATAATTAATATATGTAGAGAATAATTAATATATAAATTACCTATATTCTTTTAATACGTTTGTAATAATCTCATAGTTTTTTTCTTTTTTTATTTTATATAAAAAATAACGAAAATATTAATTTATATTTAATAATTATATAAATTAATTTTTAGTTCTATTTAATTAATTATTGATTTATATAATATATATTTATATAATTCTGGTTATAAATATTCTATATAGAAGATCGGTGGGAAGATCGACAGGAAGATCGACAGGTACGGGATCGGTAAGGAAGGGAAGATCGGTAGACACGAGATGATCGCCATGGGAAGATTGGCGGGAAGATCGAATAGCAAGTTCGGAGCAATTACCACATTGTTGCCGGCCTGACGTGCGTTGATAGCGGCGCCGTATGCTGCTTCGGCAGTCGTCAATGTGTTTTCAGCGGCGACGGTCGCGTTTAATTTGTGCGGTCAGGTTAACCTATTGAATAAGGAATTGTTACAAATGTTTTTCTCCTCCTCCGTGGTCGCGGCCTCGTCCTCCAAGATCTATAAGAGAGAGTGGGTGAGAGAGAGAGTGAGCGCGAGAATAGAAATGAGTAGGTGAAGGATGGAGATGAGTAGGCCAGTGTGTGAGAGAGGGAAAAGGGGGGCCAAAAAAAATCAAAAACTTTTGAATAAAAATAGATTATTAACCTTTAATTCAAAATAAAATTGTTGTGTTAACCGATAATTAATTAATATATGATATATATATATAATATTATAATTAATATTAAATTCTATATTCCATTAATAAGTTCATAATAATTTCAAAGTTTTTTTCTTTTTTATTTAATATAAAAAATAACAAAGTATTATTTATGTATAATAATTATATAAATTAATTATTAATTCTATATAATTAATTATTGATATATATATTATATATTATATATATATAATATATATAATTCTGGGTAATAAATGTTCATATAGAAGATCGGTGGGAAGATCGATAGTTACGGGATCGGCAGGAAAGAGAAGATCGGCAAGTACGTGAGAGTGAGAGAGGGTGAGAGAGAGACAGAGAAAGAGAGCCAAAAATAGAGATGAGTAGGTGAGGAATGGAGATGAGTAGGGTTTAGTTATATGGGAAGAAGGAGAGTAGCACTCGCGTGTATGTGAGGGAAGGGGAGGCCAAAAAAATTAGAAACTTTTGAATAAAAATAAATTATTAATCAATAATTCAAAATAAAATTGTTGTGTTGACCGATAAGTAATATATATAGAGAATAATTAATATATAAAATTTACTAGATTCGTAATAATCTCATAGTTTTTTTATTTAATATAAAAAAATAATAAAAATATTTATATATATAATAATTATATATATTAATTATTAGTTCTATTTAATTAATTATTGATTTATATAATATATATTTATTTAATTCTGGTTATAAATATTCTATATAGAAGATCGGCGGGAAGATTGGTAGGAAGATCGACAGGTACGGGATCGGTCGGGAAGGAAGATCGGCAAGGCACGGAAAGATCGCGGGGAAGATTGGCGGGAAGATCGAATAACAAGTTCAGAGCTTTTACCACGTTGTTGCTAGCCTGACGTGCGTTGATAGCGGTGTCATACGCTACTTCGGCAGCCGTCAATGTATTTTCAGCGGCAACGGTCATGTTTTGTTCGGCCAGGTTAATCTGTTGAATAAGAAATTGTTGCAAATGTTCTTCTCCTCCTTCGCGGCTGTGGCATCGTCCTCGTCCTCCAAGATCCATAAGAGAGAGGGTGAGAGAGAGAGAGTGAGCGTGAGAATAGAGATGAGTAGGTGAGGCATGGAGATTAGTAGGGTTTAGTTATACGAGGAGGAAGGAGAGTAGCACTCGCATGTGTGAGAGAGACGGAGAAGGGGAGGGCAAAAAAATCAGAAACTTTTGAATAAAAATAGATTATTAACCTATAATTCAAAATAAAATTGTTGTCTTAACCGATAATTAATATATATAGAGAGAATAATTAATATATAAAATTTCCTAGATTCCTTTAATAAGTTCATAGTTTTTTTCTTTTTTATTTAATATAAAAAATAATGAAAATATTAATTTATATTTAATAATTATATAAATTAATTATTAGTTCTATTTAATTAATTATTGATTTATATAATATATATTTATATAATTCTGGTTATAAATATTCTATATAGAAGATCGATGGGAAGATTGGCGGGAAAATCGGCAGGAAGATCGACAGGAACCTGGTTATATATATATTTATATAATTCTCGTGCCCTTCCGTGCCACTGCTCGCACCTTCAACACTATGCCCTTCCACGTAGTAGGACTCGGCTCAGCAGTGTCCTACACCTCCCTCCTCAACAGTGTCACACACTCAGAAGGTATCCATCGGCCTACCTTCTATTTCATAGTTTTTTGCAATTTACAACTAAAATATATTGGTATTTTTGTATGATTTGTTTAATTTTGAATTACATTAAAATTTCCTAAATATTAAGGTAATTTTTTAGAGATTACAGTATGGGTGGGCATAATCCCAGTGTCGAAATGGAGAAATATGAGTGGCCAAAGGCTAATGTTGTCATGTTTGTTGAGATCATTTATGAAAAGGTGAAGCAAAACAAGTTACAAACATCCATCTTCACTAATATGGTTTGGGACGAGATCAACAAAGAATTATATCTAGCTACAAATAGGAATTATGGTGTAGAAAGGCTCAAAGGTAAATGGAATCGTCTACGCACTAGACATTGACTTTTTGCTGCATTGCTTGCACATACTAGTGTTACAATGGATCCAGACACCGATAAAGTGAATGCTCCAGAGGAAGTATGGGCAGAATTTTATCCGGTAAATATTTTTATCCATTCAAATATATATTTTTATTGTATGCTTGTATTTAATAAAATGCTAATTTTTGTAATCAATTGTACAGAAAAATAAAAAGAAGTACAAGTCAATATGAAAGGAAGGTTGTGATCATTTCCACATTCTTAGTGAAGTTTTCAGTGGGACAACTGCAATAGGTGATATGCATAGGGCAGCTACTCAATTGCCTCCCACATCCGATGAAGAGAGAGAGCTCGAAGATGCATTCATTAATAGAGGTGTTAACTCATATGTCGAAGTCGTTGTTGACGAGAATGAGGATGTTGGAGGAGAACTTAATAATTGGAGGCGTCGTAGTACAGAATCATTCGACAGTCATCGACGTAAAGATCCTAAAGTTTCAAAAATTGAAAAAATATGATGCTTGTATGGACAAGTGGAGTAATACCTTACAACAACTGAGTGAAGAATCATTGCTAGGCAAAAATGCCTGCATTTGAGGGCTGCTAAGTTAGAACGTGAACAAGACATATCTGGCTCTTCTGGAACTAGCGTATTCAATGATCCTTACTCTATAGACAAGTGCATGCAAATTTTAAATGAGATGGATAATTTATCTACCCAAGTCTACACAAAAGCTACAGAAGCTTTCCTTAAGCCTGGTCTACGAGAAATTTTCCTGAAAATTACATCAAACAGGAGGGTTGAATGGTTGGGTTGCCTCAATCTTGATCGTGTGTAGGGTCATATGTTGATAAGTTCATGGGGATTTCTTTTATTACCTAGCTGAAGACTATTTCATTATTAGTGCTTGTTTGTTTTTTGGCTTGAATATTAAAGACATGTTTGATATTTTGGAATTTAATGTTGAAGACTATGTTTTGAAATTTAATGTTGAAGACTATGTTTAAGACATGTTTGATATTTTGAAATCCGTGTGTTGAGATAAATCTATAATTAATTTTATGCATGTGTGTGTTGATTTTAATATCATTTTATCGCAGATCATGTCAAGCTCTGATGAAGAATCTAATGAATTAGGCCCAGATATTAATTTACTTATAGTTTTGGGTCTCGCAAATGATTTTTTTCATGACATGACTCAATTTCTTGGATATATTGATCGGATGTCGTGTCGGACTTCATCTCTTTCTGGGAGGATGTATATTCAAGAAATATTTGATGGGCACCCCCAAGTTTGCTTTGACAATTTCAGTATGTCAAAACATGTGTTTGTGAATTTTTGTAAGACATTAAAAGAGATGAATCTATTACAAGATGAAAAGAAAGTTACAGTTGAAGAAGGTGTTGCTATGTTCTTACTAATCATCAGGCACAACACACGACGTCAAATATGTGTCGATCGATTTCAACATTCATTGTACACTTGTAGCAAGTGGTTCAAGTCAGTTTTATGAGCTGTTTGTACATTGGGCACATATATAATTCGACCATATGAATACAATGGTGTCCATCCTCGCATATTGAACAATCTAAAGTGGTTTCCATATTTTAAGGTACGTATTGTGTTAGATCGTGGCACCTAGCTAGAGGGGGGTGAATAGCTTCTTTAGAATTTCCTTAAAAAATGGTTAGGAAAACACAAATAATATAACAAAAATGAAAAAAAAAAAACAATGCTAACACATTTGTTTACTTGGTATCCACCTCAGAGAGGTGACTAATCCAAGGATCCACATGCACGCACAAGCTCCACTATGAAACCCTCCTTTAAGGTGGAGAAAACCTTCACAAAGTTGTCTTCTTCCTCTTTACAAGATGAAATTAAGAATGAGAGGAAGAGCTGGAGACTGTGAACACGAACAACACAAAGGTACCCTTAAGAACCGTGCCTTTGACTTGCCCAAAAGTCCCCCTTTAAATAGAATAAAGGACAACTCCAAAAGTTGTCCAGCCAGATACCAGCCAACGGCTAGTTTATCGGGGTTACCAGTCGACTGCCCCTGGGGCAGTCAACTAATGTTACTGTGAGTTTTGAGTCTCTTGCTGGCAGTCGACTGGTTCATTCTTAGTCTACTGCTCAACTTACAAAAGTACTCTTCCTCACACCGACGACCCTCCTTCACGTGTGCCTTCAAGTATACTCCCTTGGCTTGCCCCTTGAAGTCCTCTTCCTCTAGCTATCGTCCCTCGAATGCGCACTCAAGCTCTCGGCTTGCCTCCATGTCACCCTTCACGTGTACCCTTTGAAGTCCACATTTCGGCTTGCCCTTGGAGTTCTCTTCCCTCGGCTCTCGTCCCTCGGATGTGCCCTCCATGTGTGATCCACTAAGTCCTGCAAGACTCATTCACACATATCAAAACAATATAACACCCTAATCTTAACCATATTGACATACACACATCAAAATCACGATCTTCCCGATCATACTTGGGTCGATTGCCCCAACAGTCTCCCCCTTTTTGATGTGTGGCAATATGTTTAAGTTAGGGGAAAACAACAACAATTGAAAATACAAGACACAGTAAAAATCAAGAGGTAACCTCCCCTTTAACCTATGCCCTCTCTCATTTTCAATTTTCATCATAACCAAAGTTGAACCAAAAGTTAAGTTACAAACCTAACTTAAACCTCTCAATTCTCCCCCTTTGACACCATCAAAAGGATTGCCCGAAGCAATATTATCCAATGGCATCAAATGGGAGAACGTTTCATTTCTGAAAATCCCTAGTTTTCTGAAATCAGAGGTATCGGTCGACTGTCCCAAGGGCAGTCGACTGATACTCTTCAGTCTGCAATTTCAAGTTTCTGAGCCGAATTTCAGAAACTCCCCAAAAATTATGAAAATTTGCAAACATGTTTCATATGATATACTCTAACAGGGAAAAATATTATTTCATGGAAAATTCAAACATGTTTGACTTTTTGACAAAAATTTAAATTTCTTGAAAAACTCAAACTTTGTATCAAAATTCCAATCTAGTTTTGAAATCGTACATTGTTCAAACTTATGGCATACACATACATCATAGAAATATTTTCAAATTGTTTAAAATGTCCAACTATGATCTTTGGGAAAGTTGTCCATTAATTAAACATTTGCTTTCCTCATAGTTGGTATATTTTCAATAATATGATACATCTAACAACCCAACAATATGCCATAAGCATAAGTGAATCATTTGTATCATCCTAATGAATCATGCACCACCTTCCTTTTGTATTACTCCAAGGTCACTCCTAGACTTCTACAAAACACATACCAAGTCCTCTTCTTAAAGATGTGAACTCCGCTTCGGGAAGAGGCTTGGTAAATATGTGGCAAGGTTTGACTTTGATTCAACGTAATGTAATTCTATGTCACCTCTTGCCACATGATCCCTAATGAAGTGATGCTTCACTTCAATGTGTTTTGTCCTAGAATGATGAACCAGATTTTTAGTCGAATTAATAGTACTTACATTATCACATAAAACCCTAACCTTGGAGTAATGAAGTTCATAATCCTCTAAGGTATGCATGATCCAAAGTAGTTGAGACACACAACCACCCATTGCTACATATTCGGCCTCGGTTGTTGATAAGGCAACGCATGGTTGCTTCCTACTACTCCAACTAACTAAAGATGGCCCAATAAATTGACATCCTCCACTAGTATTCTTCTTATCTAATTTGCACCCCGCTTAATCCGAGTCGGTGTATCCAAAAAGTTCAATGTTTGGAGTTCTAGGATACCAAAGTCTGACATTAAGAGTACTCTTAATATGCCTTAAGATCCTCTTTACTACCACTAGGTGAGATTCCTTGGCACATGATTGATACCTTGCACACATACCTACCGCAAATAATATATCCGGTCTACTAGCGGTTAAGTATAACAAGCTATCAATTATGCTCCTATATTGTTTTGGGTCTACTACTTTTCCTTCAAGATCACTATTCATTTTGACATTTGTTCCTATAGGGGTAGATACTACCTTAGCATTTTCTAATCCAAATTTCTTTATGATTTCCCTAGCATATTTGGTTTGATACACATGAGTCCTTTCATTTGTTTGTTTGACTTGTAAACCTAAAAAGAAAGTCAATTCTCCCACAAGACTCATTTCAAACTCATTTTCCATACATTTAATAAACTCATGGAGAAATTCACTATCTGTTGACCCAAAAATAATATCATCAACATACACTTGAGCCACAAAGATATCCTTATCCTTAGATTTTAGAAATAAAGTTGGATCAATTGTACCTCCCCTAAAACCCTTGGATACTAAGAATGATGAAAGTCATTCATACCAAACCCGGGGAGCTTGTTTCAATCCATACAAGGCTTTTCTTAGTTTATAGACATGACTAGGGTAGTTTGAGTTTTCAAATCCGGGTGGTTACTCTACATATACCTCTTCCTTAATGACCCCATTAAGGGATGTCGACTTCACATCCATTTGGTGAAGTGTGAAACCCATGTGAGCGATATATGCTAATAAAATTCTAATGAACTCTAGTCTAGCTACGGAGGCATATGCCTCATCATATTCGAGACCCTCAACTTGATTAAACCCCCTTGCTACCAACCTAGCCTTATTTCTAGTAATTTTTCCTTGATCATCTAGCTTGTTCCTAAAGACCCATCTTGTGGTGACAATTGTACACTCATTGGGTCTAGGAACTAACTCTCATAATTCACTTCTTTCAAATTGATTCAATTCCTCTTCCATGGCTAGAACCCAATCCACATTACCTAAAGCTTCATCAATAGATTTTGGCTCAAATTGGGAAATCAAAGCAATTTGACTACTATGTTCCCTAAAGTAAGACCTAGTCCTCACCCCTTGGATAACATCTCCAACTATTTGATCAATGGGATGATCTTAGTGGTGCCTTAGGTTCCTAGAGATTATGGGCTCATTTATTAAACCTCTAATCCACTTCTCCCTCCCCCTTGATCAATGCCCTCCAAATGTAAGTCTTGAACTTCTTGGGTAAGGGGTTGACTTTCTTCTATGTCCTTATCAATAGAGGATTTCCTAGGATAAGTGCTTGTAGATTCAACAAAATCTACATTGGATGATTCCTCAATCACCTTAGTCCTTTTGTTATACACTCTATATCCCCTACTAGTAGGTGAGTATCCAACCAAAATCCCCTCATCCGCCTTAGATTCAAATTTTCTCAAATCATCCTTAGTGTTTAAAATGTAAACTTTACACCCAAAAACTCTAAAATAGTGAATTTGTGGAATTCTCCCATTCCACAACTCAAATGGAGTTTTTCCTAAAAACCTATGAATTAAGACCCGATTTTGGATGTAGCAAGCGGTATTCACCGCTTCCGCCCAAAAATAGCTAGGTAGAGAATAGGCATTTAGCATGGTCCTAGCGACTTCTTGTAAAGCTTTATTTCTGCTTTCTACCACACCATTTTGTTGAGGGGTTCTTGGACATGAAAATTCATGTTTGTACCCATTTTCTAAATAAAAGTGTGAGAAGTTTGAATTTTCAAACTCCCCACTATGGTCATTCCTAATTCGGTTGATCTTGAGGTGCTTCTCATTCTCAACCCATTTACTAAATCCTACAAATATCTCTAAAGTATCATTCTTATGTTTCATGAAATACACCCATGTATATCTAGAAAAGTCATCTACAATTACCAAACAATATTTACTTCCAATTATTGAAGGTGTACTATGACAATCAAATAAATTCAAATGCAATAACTCTAAAAGTAAAGAAGTGCTAGTTAAGATTTTACCTTTGTGTGATGATTTAGATTGATTACCCTATTGGCAGGCATCACACATCTTGTTCTTTTCATACTTGATCATTGGGAGCCCCTTCACTAACTCCATCTTGGCCACCCTTGTTATATTCTTCATATTAATGTGACCAAGCCGTCGATGCCACAACCAACCTTCTTCTTCTTTGGATATGAAACATTTAGAAGAAATGTTAGAAGCATGAGAAAGATTAAGATAATAAAGGTTAGCTTCTCTATATCCTTTTAATATGACATTTTCGGAGTTATTTTGTCTAATTAAGCATTTTCTTGCATTGAACTCAACCCTATACCCGATATCACAAAGTTGGCTCACACTAAGCAAATTAAACTCCATATCCTTAATTAAAAGTACTTTATGAATTGTGATTGTAGGCGATACCTCAATGGTGCCCCTACCAATAATTTTGAGTTTTCCACTATTTCCGAAAAATACGGTTCCTTCTCTTAGATAGCTAATGGTGGAGAATTTGTTTACATCCCCGGTCATATGCCTTGAACACCCGCTATCCACTATCCACATTTTTGAGGCTTTCTTCACCTTCACCTAAACAACACGGAAAATACAAGCTTTTGGTACCCAAATGCTAGATCCACAAATATCATTTAAGTATTTCTTTGGTACCCATGCCTTCTTTACATTTCCCTTGACACCTTGCTTCCTAGGAGCACCCTTCCTACCTATAAGTGAAACAAATGTCACCTCCTTAGTTTTGGGTCTATAACCTATACCGGCCTTATTATACATGGCTCTTTGGCTATTGATGATCATGTCAAGGTTTCTAGAGCCAATTTGAAATTTTCCAAGTGCCTTGGTGAGGCCTTCTACCTTTTCCCTTAGTTCCCTATTTTTCTTTTCTAAACATGAATCATTTGAAACAGTAGAGGAAACATGCACATTGTCCTTAAGTTTCATGAATTCTAATTTGAGCATACAAACTTCATTTTTTAAATCCTTAACTTTCTTCCTAGCCTTAGCCAAATCATCATTTGTATTAGTAATTATCTTAACAAGAGTAGAGGTGGGTAAGTTATATACCTCACTTACCGATACATCGGATTCGGATGATGAGCCTTCACCTTCATCTTCACTACTTGAACTCCTCTAATCTTCGGATATAACTCCAAGTTGTCCACTCCCATTAGTGCGAAGTGTGACACATGATCTTCTTCTTCCTCCGATGATGATGGATCATCCCAAGTAGCTTTTAAACTTGTGGCACTCTTCCCTTTTTCCTTTGACTTCTTCTTCTCACTTTTCTTTTTCTCTTCCTTCTTTTCTTCTCTTTTCTTTAATTGTGGACACTCATTCTTAATATGTCCCTCTTGATGGCAATTGTAGCAAATAATTTCCTTTCCTTTGATCTTGCTCCTTGATCCTTTCCTACCATGAGATTATTAGAAAAACTTTTAAAATCTCTTCACATTTTCCTTACCATGTAGGCTTCTTGATCACTATCCATGGAGACACTAGACTCCTCCGACTCGGATGATGATGAGTAAATGATCTTCTTATTTTCCTTCTTCTTTTTCCTTTCCTTTTCTACAATAAAAGCTACAGCTTTTTCTTTAGTAGAAATGTTAGCTTGCTCATGTAACTCAAATTCACAAAATAGATCATCTAACATTACCGTAGAGAGATCCCTAGACACTTTGTAGGCATCAACCATTAATGCCCACAACGTAGTCCTAGGAAAAGATTGGAGAACATACCTCACAAGATATCTATTCTCAACCTAAGCTGCAGGTATTATAAATTTCAAGCATTGGAAAGGATATATGTCGGTAGCCATGGCTTGGGGAATGGATTTCAAAATACAAACTAGAAGTACAATCTCAGTTGTGTATTGGAGAAAGCCAAGACTGGGAAGTTTCAAATTGAATACGGATGGATGTTCGAAGGGGAATCCAGGGGTAGCATCGTATGGAGCAATTATCAGAGACCATGCAGGTCATCTTATAATGGCTAAACATGGTTCTCTAGGACTTGGCAATAATGTAATGGCGGAATTGGTGGCAATTCTTTCTGGTTTAGAGCTGTGTGATGCTCACAATCTCTGGCCAGTCTGGCTTGAATCTGATTCTTTAGTTGCCTTGAAAATTATCAGGTCTCCGAAGGTAGGATGGGAATTTCGGAAGATTGTTTTAAGAATAAAATATCTGATCAAGAAGTATAAAGTAGTTTGCTTGCATGTTGACGGGCCCAAATTATACTAATTAAAGTTGTCACGAAATGTATGGGCTCATCAAATTTAAATATCAATGAATGCTGGAACCCTTGTTACAATCAAAATCTGAAAATGTAATATAGGGGCCACAGGTCGTATTTTCCTCAGGGATAGTTGTCGTGCTTGATTCAAACTTGTAATTATGTGTCGTTTTTGGGTTTCAAATAAGTAGTGAAATTTTGGTTTTTAATTGAAAATGAAAATGAAATGAAAATAAAAGAAAGTGAGCAATGAAACTAAACAAAGAAAGTGGCACCAAGAATTCAACTAATGGTACCCTAATTAAACACTTACCAATTTTTAATGGGGAATAGTTTTCTGGTTGCAACAAACCAAACTAAATGCCAAGCAATGAGGTAAAAGCAGTTATGAAGTTTTCGAAAACAAACTAGATTAACACAAGGAGACACATGCAAAATTCAGAAATTAAACAAGTAGCAATGAAAAACTTGGCAACCTGACCGAATGAGTTTGCTGGGGAAAAGTCGATTGAGGCTGCTGTGACATCTGAATTTGAGGCTCTTGTTGATAGAAAGTGTTCCCATACCTCAAGTTAGGATGGTTCCTCCAACCTGGATTGTAGGTAGATGAGTAGGGGTCATTTCTTTGTTGGAATTGAGTTCTAGACAAGGCCGCAACCGATTCATCTTGTTGGAGATTTGGACAAAGGTCCGAATTATGTTCTTGGCTTGAACAAATGCTACATACTCTTGTAACTTGATTTGGAAATGAAGTTGTTGTTAAATTTGAGGCTTGGTTCACATTGTTCACTGCCATTTGCTTCACTAAAGATGCCAACTCCGTCAATTGGTTCTCCAACAAGGAACTCTTGCTTTCTTTTTGTACATTAGGCGACACTTGAGCTTCATGAACCCCTCTTGTAGTGAGTGCTCTACTCCCGAATTGTTGAGTATTCTCCGCCATGTTAGAAATGAGTACTCTAGCTTGCTCCGGAGTTTTGTTTACTAAGGCTCCTCCTGCCGCCGCATCAATCATGCTCCTATCGAAAGGGTAATAAACCTTCATAGAAATATTACACAAGAAGTTGCTCACTAATTTGGTGTTGAGGACAGCTAGAGCATAACTTCTTGAACCTCTCCCAATAATCATAAAGGGACTCTCCAACCACTTGTTGAATACCACAAATACTTTTTCTGATAATGACGGTCCTTGATGCTGGAAAAAACTTCTCTAAAAATGCTCTCTTCATTTCAATCCAACTAGCAACATGTCCAGTGGGCAAATAATACAACCAATCCTTAGCAGCCCCAGTCAAGGTAAAAGGAAATGCTCTTAACTTAATGTCTTCTTCAGAAACGCCCTGCGGCTTCATAGTAGAGCATACCACATGGAACTCGTGCAAGTGTCTGTTTGGATCCTCCCCAGATAAACCTGAAACTTTGGCAACAAATTTATAAGTCCAGATTTTAACTCAAAATTACCCTCTAGCTCTGGATAAGCTATGCTGGAGTACTGAAATGCAGCGTCAGGTGCTGCAAGCTCCTTCATGGTTCTCTGGTGGTCTGCCATGTCAATGCCTGAGTGAGTGCTGATAGTCTGAAGTGGAGGGATATCTGTAGTCTCAGAAAGAATGGCCTGGCTCCTCCTGACTCTGAAGGTCCTCTCAATCTCAGGGTCGAAATCTTCTAATTCAGCACCTAGAGACCTGGTCATAAAAACAAAAACTAATCGCAGTAAAAGTGGATAAAAAGATAAATCAAATAAAATCAAATCCAAAGATATAGCAATAAGCACAAAAACAAGTCAAGAATGATATGAGATAAGTGTACAAGTAAAAATCAAACAAGTCAACTAACAGTTCCCCGGCAACGGCGCCAAAAATTTGACGGGCCCAAATTATACTAATTAAAGTTGTCACGAAATGTATGGGCTCATCAAATTTAAATATCAATGAATGCTGGAACCCTTGTTACAATCAAAATCTGAAAATGTAATATAGGGGCCACAGGTCGTATTTTCCTCAGGGATAGTTGTCGTGCTTGATTCAAACTTGTAATTATGTGTCATTTTTGGGTTTCAAATAAGTAGTGAAATTTTGGTTTTTAATTGAAAATGAAAATGAAATGAAAATAAAAGAAAGTGAGCAATGAAACTAAACAAAGAAAGTGGCACCAAGAATTCAACTAATGGTACCCTAATTAAACACTTACCAATTTTTAATGGGGAATAGTTTTCTGGTTGCAACAAACCAAACTAAATGCCAAGCAATGAGGTAAAAGCAGTTATGAAGTTTTCGAAAACAAACTAGATTAACACAAGGAGACACATGCAAAATTCAGAAATTAAACAAGTAGCAATGAAAAACTTGGCAACCTGACCGAATGAGATTAAAAAGCAAATTATCACTCAAGAACTTAGCAGGAAATGATGAAGAAACGGCTCACTTAGACACAAACAAAAAAACAAGGAAAAGAATGCAGAAATAAAAGCAAATGCAGTAATGAAATCAAACTTTCGGAAATGTGATGCTAGCTAAGCTAATAACTTGGATTCAATTGCAGAAAATCAAAACCAAGTTATATGTTAACTAAGCAAACACATAGTGGACTCGAAGGCAGGAATTTATGATGAAAACTGGAGAAAATTTGGCAAACAAACAACCCTAGCAAATTCTGAAATCTGAAGAAATTTCAGAATTTGAGAGTGGCACGCAATCTAACTTTGGGTTATGAAAAAAATTGAAATTAAGTGCTTTTTAAACTAAACACTCTATCTACCTAATGCTAAAGCAAAGATTGATAACTAAGAAGCTCGGAAACAACTCAGAAAA